>VZTH01004387.1:0-16683 GCA_013397815.1 Aleadryas rufinucha | reverse complement strand
AGAGGGGGGAAAAAAAGGGAAAAAGAGAAAGGGAGAGACAGCGGCAAGAGGAGTGACCCAGGCTCCCCTCCCCCGGCTCTTTCCTGCGCAGCAACCTGTACTTGACCCTCCCGAGCCTGGCTCTGCTCAGCCTCCATCCCGCCCCGCCGGAGCCGCAGCGCTGATACCAGGCAGCTGATGCGCCGCCTCATCCAAAACACACACTCGGGGGAGGCGCACGCCCACGCCAAGCTCGGGGGGGCTCCGGGGCCGCGGAGGGACGCGGGGGGCCGGCACCCACCTTCCTCCCTCCCTCCCTCCCGCCGGGCCGGGCCGGGCCGGGATGTGCCGGGCCGCCGCCGCTGTTTGCCAAGCACTACAAGTGGCGGGGGAACTGGGTCCACTTCAGGGTGGAAATATTTCAAATGCTTCCTGGGATGGAGATGGGGGAGAGGCCTCCCGGCCAAAATTTGCGGGAGGAGAGACCGCCTGCCCCTGCCCGGCCCCCTCAGCCCCTCCCAGCCCGTCCATCCGCACCCTTTTGAAGTCCAAATTCACGCTTATTTGGGTGGAGTGCCTGGAGCACCCTGGGAACCGGGATCCCTGGGTGCCACTGGTCCCTTTGCTTTCCTGTCCCATCCTTTCATCCCTCTGTGCACCCATGGGTGCACTGGATCCCCTTTGCTGGAGGCATGTCCCAGTGGGTGCCAGCTTCCTTGAGCAAGAAACACGGGAAGGGATCCCTAGAAGACGTTACGCAGTTATAAAAGGCAAAGGAAACAGAAGGTGAAAGGTCTCAGAGTTAAAAAAAAATGACTTTATGAGTCAAATTTTCATATTGTCAGAGTCTTTCAGCCTTGCTGGTTCCAAGTTGTTGCAGTGTTGTCTAATCCCTGCTATCCATGTTTCTGCCACAGCTCAAGGGGGAAGCCAGAGTGGACAAGTCCAGCAGCAGCCCTTCTCTACCTGCCCCAGCTGTGTGTTTTCCCCAGTCTTTGTGCTGGGGAAGAACTATTAAAACACATTTCTGTGAGTCATAAATTCCATTGTTAAATATTTCTTTTTAAATGCCTGTGATGTACCCAGCTTCCTTGGATTTTGCCACAGATTTCACAGAAAATTCTCCGAGAAAAGCCTTTTATTTTCCTCTTTCTTTCTTTCCTCTGTTTTTTTTTTTTAATTTTCCAGTCCCGTTGTTTCCTGAAGTACAGGCTTGCTTTTAGCAACAGACCAGGTTGCTCTGGACTGACCTGTTTCCCTCAGAGTTGATTCAAAGTCCCTGGCTGGGTCAGGGCACCAATGGAAATTTCAGACTGTGCACAAAACAGAGAGAGTCTGCAGGGAAGCCAAAGTGACAATTAATTCATTTTTTAAATAGCACTGTGGGTAAAACTGTGTGGAGTATCTCCTCAGCGATGGAACTGCCAAACCCTACACATCTCACACACTGATCAGTCTGTAAGCCTCTGATGCTGCTTCACAGGCCCACGTTTGGAATGATGCCGCTGGTAGAGAAGTTGATCCCGGAGCAGTCGGGGATTGGAGGGGATGTGTTTATACCCAAGCCTTATCTGAGCCTGCTCACAGAATGTGTCGTAGTGTGCATGTCAGATAGTTGCTTTTCCACACTGAAAACTGAGAAGGTTGCCAATCTCCTGAGCTTTATTATTTAGCCAGGCATGATTTAATTTCTTTGTCTTTCTCAGCTTCCACAGAAAACACAGATTTCAAACCCAGCCTCTCTCTTGAGTTACTATTGTCTTGGTGCATCCCTTAAGACAGGACAAGAGAAATGTGGTGGAACAAATGGCTACAGAGGATCTTGCCATAGTGTACCCAGCCAGTCCTCTGGCATGGCCAGGTGCAAGCGGCTGTGAAAACAGCTGTTGAGGGAAACAAGTATTGCCCAGTTCACCTAGGTCTTGGGATATGGCTGAATGGTTTTATTTTCTCTGAAGTCAAGAAACCGTCCTCAGCATTCAAGCCTGCATTATGTTTTTAAAACAGCATTGCTGAAGGCCGGTAACCACATAGGGCAGCTCAGTTCTGAAGAACCACAGAGTCACAGGGTGCTGACTTTCGACTGTGTAGGGGATGCAACCACAGCACCTTCAGTAGGCTGTCCAGTACTTTCTCTGATTTATCTGAGCCAGTGCCTCAGCACATGTTTGCTAAGGAAAATACTCTAGACTCTGGCTTCAGACAAAAGAACAAACTCATCTGGCACTGTTAAAGAATGGTGCTATTATTTTTCTCCTTAGGAAATGTCAGCAAATGCGTGCCAAATGCCCAGTTCTGTGATTGTAACCATTATACTCATGAATGCCCTTACAGAAATAATGTGGGTACTGGTCTAGTTGTCTGTCTGTGATTTTGTGCCCCATAGCTGGGCTTTGCACTTCTCTACAGTTCTCCTTATCCATAAGCTTTCCAGTTTTTCAGATTTCTAAGTAAATATACTCCAGAGTAAAAAAAGGTCAAGTAGTCCTATTTTAAAGGCAACCCCTCAGTAAAACACACTCAAAATGAGATAGATTGAAGTGCTTTGATTTAGATCAGATCCCAAGGCTCCTGAATCTCCCTTCCTTAGGCACATCATAGGACTTCTGTCCGTGTGCAGTGTCCCAGTGTTACTCACCTCACTGGTGATAGCTTTGATTTTGTGATCCATTTGAGAGCAAGTAAAATCACTGTAGTTTTTCTCATGTAAGAAGACATCATCCTGAATGAGGTATAAGGAAACAAACAGACAAAAAGCTCCTTATTAGAGAAAAATGCGTATCAAGTTTCTCTCCCATTTAAGACCTTGTTTTCAGTGCATAACCTGATGCTGGATGCTGCTTGGATTATTGTAATGGCTGCATGCAACGCTGAGGAACACCTTGTTTCTACCTTTCCTCTTCCCCAATTTTTCCCCATTTTCACCTTTGTCTTCTATTTCTTTCACTGCATGTTCAGAAGCTCAGTTGTAACTTAACGTTGTTGACATTTCATGTTTGCCAAGTTTGGGTATTACAGCACTCATGCAGTTCCAGTTTCATTCAGGTTTCCCTATGTGCTTTATCCCTTTTATCTTTGGCCCTATTAATATGACTGCCCTGCGACAACACTTGCTGGAAGCCCGTGCTGCTCTCCCGCCCCCTTCCCATGCAGTTATCCAGCTCAGCTCTGCTCCTGGCCTAGAGATGCGTGTCTTCCTTGGGGAACTCAGCTGGCCCTGTTAAGGATACCACAAAGCAGCCCAAAACCCCAGACTTTTGCAAATGGGCAGGTTTGCCTTCTATTTATTTCTCCTTTTATCCTGCTAGCAAGGGATCATCAGCATGCAGACAGTATCTAGCACTCCCAGATAAACCGCATCTGTACAGGCTCATTCAGACACAGGCTATAAATACCCTCTGCCTGTGCACAGACTGCCGCCACGCTCCCTGGGTGCCTCTTCCAGGGCAGCCTTTCCAAAATGCTTTTGGAAAGATCCTCGTGCAGTGCCCAGACCGTGCTGGGACGAGGCCTGAGATCTGTGATTAGCGGCGTGTGAATGCTGCTGCGGCAGAGGCGCCGACCATTCACCTTCTCCATTTATACCTATGTGGTGTCAGTGCTGTGATTTAGGTGGGTTCCCTGTCAGCCGGGACATAAATTACAGCCAGCACTCTGGCGCAGGACTCTGGGAGCCATTCAGGGCATTTCCCTTTCCAGAGGTTTGTTTCCTCCAGAGCAACTCACTGAAGTAATGCCTTCCTCCTTCCTACTGCCCTCGACTTCACGTTAAAGACACTGTTAACCTGGTGCTGCCCTTCTCTTAATCCTGACATAGAAAAATGGATCAGGACGTGAAGGAAGAGTTAAATAATTAATTTAGAGGTATCTCATTTTCCAAATCTTGCCTAATCCGGCTTTCCAGTTTAGCATTCATTTTCCCCACCCTTTTGTATATACCAGTTTCAGCCCTTTATCTCTCCCACTTCTAAATATTTTACTGGGGTTTTGTTTTATACAGCTGAGAGGAATGCTGTTCTGATAAAGCAGGGCTATAATCTCCTCAGGCTGCATTTCCTTAGTTCCCACTCTTCATCTGTAGCTTTTAAACAAAAAATCTTTACTAGATGAAAATAAAGACGGTGAATTTCAGTGGTACATTTAATAATTCATAAATCAAATGAAGTTCAAACAGGTTCAAAGTTTAAAAGTTTAAAAGTTTTGCTGAAGCTTTAAAGTTTAAACTGTCAGAGACTTTGACAAAAAACTTTTCCTGTCTGGAATATTTAAGATTGTTAAACCATATTACATGCATGGCTGTTGCTACATTTTTTCAACCATAAGTTGTCTTCTAGAAGAATATTAATTTTATGTTGTCTTTAAACAACTAATACATATGCAGTATAAAGAAGCATATTATTAGGGTAAAGAAGATCACAGCTATATAACCTGCATATTACACACATTTTTTTCAGGCCAACTTACTTTGGCCAGCAAGAAATCACTTGATTTATTAATGCTGTTACATGCTAGAGGGGTAGGAAAGGTCTCCTTTTAATGGCTTGGCCAGTATAAAAGAAGAATTCAGGCAAGTATACGTAACTACAATGCCTGAAAAGCATTAAGTTTTATGCATGATGTCCTTACAAACTTTGGAAAACACTGAAGACGTCTTTCTGTTCTTGCTTATACCAATATCAGTATCACAGACCAAATGCCACTGAAACCAGTGAATTTTTATGTGGTCTTATTTATGCTGACCTAATTTTGTTAATTTATGCAAGGATCCTTTTATTTGCATTTTTATCATTTCCAAGGCATTTAAAGTATTTTCAGAAATATATTAATTTCATTCATTGCATTTCTGAATGCAATCGTAGATCTAAATGAGATTCTGTGAAAGAAATACGTTATAAATAGCACATTAGGCAGATGCTCCTACCTAAAAAGAGGAATGAATTTCCCCTGGGGAAAAACTGGCATGGCATCAGAGGAACCTCACCAGCATACAGTGGCTGTGGCCCAGGCTCAGCTCAGATGTAATCACCCCCAGTAAGCCTAGAACTTGACATCTTTCCTTCAGTAAAAATAACACGCACTCTATCTGTCATTATTAGCCTCTAATTTAGTTTCCATGAATGAGCTCATGAATTAAGCTGTTTGTTATGGTAAAAGCAGAAACATTAATAGCTTTAAATGGTTTTAACTGAGAAAAGTCTGATAGATGGGGCAAATGGAAATAGGCATCATAAGTCCCTTAGTTTGTCAGGGAAATCAGGATTAGATAGGACAAAGTAAGGGAGAAAGTCAATCCACAGTTCCTGATATAGCATAAGGTGGTAATAAGAAATGTATGTCTCAGAGCACTTCTAAAACAGTTATTTTTGACTCTAAAGCAGACCAGTTGCAATGCTGAAAGTTCAGCAGAGAGCAGAGTCATGTTCTTCCATCAGTCAGGAATCCCTTACTCCTTCTAATCAGTGCAGATTTCTTCCAGCAAGCAGCAGGGTATGTTCTGCACATGTCACAAGACTTGTCTCCAGCCTCTCCAACTGTCTCGCCCTGGCTGAAGTTAACAGTGAATAAAGGACAGTTTCCCAGCATCCTACTCCAGTGGATTTCCGTCATCCCCAAGGGCTCATTGGGATAGCATGTGAACTGCGGTGTGAACGAATTGCGATATGGGCTTACAGAGTGTTATTCTGCCTGCCAGGAGATCGTTTACAAAAAGTCAGTAAAGGAGACATACAAAACTCACTAAATGAAGTTATTTAAAAACATGCCTTTGTGGAATAGTGTTCAATCAATGCAATTAGGAAACCTTGGCAAGCACCCAGGCCTGGGTGCCCACAAGTTCATCTAATGAGTAATAGTGACAGAACCCAGAATGCAGAATTAGGCGTTAAAACTGAACACATCATGAGGGATGTAATTCCAAAGTGCAGTCCAGAAATCTCCATGCTGAGCTGGAAGATGCGTGTAGGCAGAAAGCACTACCATAAGGTGGATCCAAACCTTAATTCACCACCTCTCTGCCACCCAGGGAGATTAGATGTCTCCCTTAGGGTCAGTGATAAGGTGCTGCTACCCCCACAGGGACCTGTTGAAGCTGAGTGCCTGCAGATCTTCAGTTATAGGTCTCTAGAAGCTGAATATATGTTTTCCATCTCACAATTTCGGGCTTAAAAGCTTGAGATCTCTTTGTTCATTTTGGAGATGACACTTCAGCATACTAACGTGACTTGGCAGTGTCTCGCCCATAAAGATTTTGATCTCATTTCAATGATAGTTTAGCATCATCAGCTTGGAACTGACTTACTTTCTCTGCTAAGTGCCAACTAATTGCTGAATGACTCTTTTATAACTTGCTGCCTGGGAAGAGGCAGAGCGCTCATCTTATGACAAGAGTATAAATGAATCACAATTCATGATTTCTGTTATCTAAAGAGTCTGAATAAATAGGTTGTATGGAGCTTTTTATTTCAGGGACTACTAAATGGTATGGCCACTACCCCACACGCTTCGTGCTGATTTTGCAAAATGAAAAGCCTCCACAAGCCCTGCAGCGAAGGGAAACAGCAGCCGTACAAACAATGCTACAAGATATCTTCTGCCTAATTTCTAGGCCACAGCTCTTTGGGGACTTCTCTGCATTCTTCTGGTGACTTGCCTCTTTAGTACCCTCCCTGCTCTGTTCATCTAGGGAGAAAAAGGGCTCATTGCTGCACAAAAATGTGGGTAGGGCTGCGTCAGAAGGGGCATTTTCACCAAGGATCTCTAAGATATCTTGCCTTGCTGAAAGGGGAACCCTTATAATTCCTTTTTCAGATTACATCTTATTTGTGTCCTATCTTTAAAAATTTAAGGCAACTTGTGTCCAAGGCGGAACCAGGAAAGAGTCCTCTTAAGTCCTGTGACAGGTACAGTGACAGAAAGCACAGAAAGTGTGAAAATAGCTGTGATTGTGAAGAAGTCCCGGCAACATCATTTGCAATTGTTCCCAGCCTGGGCAGGGCTCTCAGACAGGTCAGGATACAGCCCAGTAAGGTCGGGGTTGACATCTTAGGGATGAGTAAAAAGCTGGCCCCAAGAACTGCTACACAGGTGACTTTCTTTCAGCCTGTTGGATGAGGAGACTAATCTGGTCAGTCTTGGAAGAAAAAAATAAGGGAAGTAGTTTCCCATGTGCTATTCAGGACCCTGGTACCAGGCTGCAGAAAAGGGAAAGCAAGCACCTGTTTGCTGGCCCTCAGGAGCACTCAGTTTCCTCTGGGAAGTGTTCTCTAAGAAGCCTTAGAAAAGCTCCTTCATCATGTACTCCCTGCTTTAGTGCTGGTAGTGTCCACCTAAGGAAGTGTGATGCTGCAGGAGGACAGGACCTAGCCCTCCTGCTGGCTACTGTTCCCTGCCTATTTGCAAGGCCCAGATCTGACAGATTTCACCATATCCTTTGCCGTCATGCAGCAGTGGTTTTGCAATGCTCCCTGGACGCAGATGCAGCAGGAGAGCAGCAGGAGACCGAGGAGCCAAAGTGGTGCTTGAGTGAGTGTTTTTGAGGAATTCTCCTCAAAGCTACTCTACTCACAGTCGCCACTGCTGGAGTGAGTCTGGGAATGTTCCCTGTGCCCAGGTATGGAGCAGGAGGAGCTCGGCTGTGCACTTGCTGCTGGAAAACTTCACAGTGTCTGACTTTCAGCTGGCTCCTGGCATTTAAAAGAGTTGAGGGATGGGACAGTTCCAAACTGATGAGGCAGCTTTGGATATCCCATGAATGTGTCCTGTTACCCTAATGCCGCAGCAGATACTGGCAATTAGCTGAGAGTGGGCTTTGGAGTGTTACAGTCTTTCCTGCACTACATGTTGAGACAAAGCAGTGCCTTCTGACTACTTTTAATGTAGAAAATGTCTGAGGTCTTGTTTTGCAAATACTTAGCCTATCCTAATATAAGAGACCTCTGGGTTTTGAAGACAAAAAGATAGGTTTCCTGGGAAGAAATTGGATTTTACTGGCCTTCTCAAATTTTGGAAAAGGAAAGGAAAGGAAATAAAGGAAATAAATGCTGCATTTTGTAACCACTATACTTATGTGACAAAACCAAACAAAAACAAAATCCCCAATATATTGAGAAAAATCCATCAAATCTGAGACAAAGAAGAATGCAGCAAGAGAGTTTTTGGGATGTGGCCCTCAACCACAATAAAGCATGGAGTGCTTTATTTTGCCAGCTTATACTATTGTATTTTAGCAAGGAAGTTGTATGTAATGATATTAAGTTAGGGTTTGTTTTTTGGTATATTACTACTGCAGGGGAACCCTACTCATACCCAAATACCCCTATGTCATGAGACATAGGAAGAAGCTGAATTAAGGAGAAAAAATCTGCAGAAAAGGAGCCACAGGATTTTTGTGTGCATTGTACTTGACTGAGCCATCAGAATGAATAAGGAGAAGGTGTCAATGAGCAGGGCAGTGTCTGAGCTCTCCCACCAGAAATACCCTGGCCTGTCACCAAAAGGGCTGGTGCACAGAGAATAGCGTAGAATTTCTCTAACCTCTCCCCAGACCTGTAGAATTCATCCCTTCATTACATCCTGGGGGAAACAAGTGCCACCATTTCATTCTGAGTTTCTACAGGAGAAAAGGATGCCCTTTTGTTTATCTGCTGCTGGACTTTACCCTGGGTGTATTTGACGAGGGGTTTGCACTGCCTTCTGCCCAGGAGGTTTCACTGTTGTGGAGGGGTGGGCAGGTCTCACCAGCTCCAGGGAGGGCACCAGGATTGTGATATGCTGCCCTTCTGCCTGGCCCCAGCCTTGACCTCATACAAGCTCAGGAGATGCTCATCCAGCTCTCTGCCAAGCTGCTTCACGGAGCTAGACCAGCCCGACATTATTGATTTGATTTGTTTTCCAGCCCGTGAAAAGACATGAGAGCCAAAGTCTGTCTTAGGTCAGTTTAGGCTGCTCTGGATGTGCAACTTTAATTCTAGGAATGTGATAGTTGTTCCCATTTCACTTTTTTCACACCAGTCACTTTTCCGCAAACTAATATCATCTCTCTCAACAATTGTCTGCGTTCCCACTGGATGCAAATAGATTTCCAAACACAATTCTCCTGAAGATTGCTGGTTTGACCTCACTGCAGTGCTGCCAGTTATAACAACCTTTGGTCCCACATGCTGAAAATAACCTCCTGAAAGCAATGGATTCCCTGCAGAGTCATGCTCTCTACAGCATTATCAGGATCTTGCAAATGCCACCAGCAACCCCACACATCTGCTACGTGAGCTCACTAAAGCTGGTGACACAAACCCGGGGCAAGCCCTGAAGCTTGTCCCCAAGGTCTGTCTCCTTTTTTTTTCAGGAGAGTTTTGCCAGATCTTCGGGCCAGGGCCTGTGGTTTTGGAAGAGGAAACATTATTTGTCTCATAATACAGACATCAAATACAAACATGGGAGCTGCAGTTCCTGGCATGAAAGCTTTCTGTAGCAATTTACTATCCAACATGCTTATAATTAATGAGGGCTGTAACTACTATTTTTAGTACAGCTAAAATGAGCTATAAGTTATTAGAGAGAGACATGTTGTGTAATAAGTGACTAATGTACCATCTTACCAAGAATTTGTATTAGATTGCTGAAAATTGCAGGGAAATGATTTCCAGAGTATTCCAGCTACTCTGAATACTCTTTGAATGCACAGCAGAAAGCAATCTACAGCTTAGCTGGCTTGACTGGCTAATTATGTCAAAGCCTTCAGAAAATTAAATTACTATAATGCAAATTCAGTCTGCAACTTGCAAGAAAGATGCGGCCAAATGTATTTCAGGTGCGACAAAATTGAAGTCAATGAAATTAATTGGGGCAAGAGGTGGCAAATGGAAATGGGAGAAGGTTACCAAAGGTAGAATTGATGAAATAAGATGTTTCACTTACTGGGGTAATTAGCCTGGCCGTTAAAGCCTGTCTGGGGCACCAGGGCCAAAGGCACCCTGAGCCTGTGAGGATTGGGCAGAAGTAGAGGAAGCTGATGTGAGGAGCAGGCAGCAGAAACCCATGTGGGTCCTGGCAGAAAGCCACTGTCTCAGCATGCATTTGGTTTGTTCAGAGTATGGTTTCATCTCTGTCCCTGCAGAGGTGGCTGAGTATCTTGCATGATTTGCTTCTTATCTGCCTTTGCTTAATTGCACTGTCACACATTATTCAGCATCAAGTCCCCATCCTGGAAAATGGAGAGACAGAATCTAGCCCTCTGTGTATCTGACCCACCATTTGAGTACCAGCTTCACAGATATATGCCAAAAAAACCTCAACCAAAACCTCCCTCCCACACCCCCACACCCTCTCCCCCAAGCAGCAACCCCAAGTAACACCCTTCTTTTATAAGAAGTAGCATAAAACATTTTTTTCTCTCTTCTCTTGAGTTGGGGCACATTCTTCCCTACATAATGATGTTGTTTTCTTGTCTGGCAGTGTTGTACACACTGTCAAAGCTATTTGCTATGCAATTCAATTCATAAAAGTCAGCAACCTGTTGAAGTGATTAGCTGTATTTGCTTAAGAGACGCCCAGTACTGGAATTGCAGGGAGAGTGCATTACAGGTCGGAGTTACAATATTGACCAGGATCTGGGGGGAAGTTTGTACAATCACATTACCCATTCCTATTTATGACTCCTAAGCTAGTTAACCTTAATACAGCTGCTCCTAAGAGATACAGATGGGAAGTAACTCTGTATAAACTACATACTGTATAAAGTTTATGTGCAATCAAGTCAAAGATGGAAAGATGGGGGAGTGGATCCTTGAGATGCAGCTTACTTTAGCTGCTAGGCAAAAGCATTGGCCTTGGCTGGAGCATCAAGTGTCCCAGTCGAGACATGTTCTTGAGAGAGTGTTCCAGCTGGGAGTATACGGTCACCAGCACTGGCTTGGTGCCTCACTGCCCAGAGGATTTTTGTCTGTGCCTGGAGAATTTTCGTCTGCATCTTCTAGGCACTTCCCAGTAGAGTGGCACAATGTGAGGCACGTTTGGCACAGGCGTAAGAGGCAAAACATGCAGGGAATCTGTGTGACTTTACCTCCACCAGAAAGTGAGACAAAGGTAAAAAGAGCAGGTATTCTTTATGGAAGAAAAAAAAAATCCCTGTGATGGAGCACAGCCTTCAGAACACAAACCGGACAATAGAAACGGCAGCGGGATTTTTCAAAGCATGAAAAGTAACTTAGCAACACATATTTATTTCCTGTTTTAGAAAAGGTGCTATGAAGGCATGAATTCCTAGGAGATGAATCATATACAAAAGACGTGCATTGTTTAGCTTTGAAATTGCATGTGGAATACCAATGAAATAATTCTTCACATGTTCTCCTCCATTCATAAGGACCTGGTATGTTGATCACCTAGCAGGTGTGCATCCAAACAGAGGATGAAGCTGGAAAGTCCTTCTGAAAGAGCATTTGATGTCTTTCCTCTCACATTTCTGTTGGTGGCACAACAAGTAGCAGCTATAGATGTGTCTTACAGAAAAGTAATTCCTGTCCAAGAGATTATATTAGTACGTGAGAAAACTGAAGTTAGAAATTTCCTCTGTGCTCTTAGTTTAGTAAGCAGTCACATAATAACTTACTTCCAGGAGTTCAAAACCAAAAGTAGATGCTTATTGCAGTGTTGTTTCTGTTTGGGAACGTGTAAAGCTCAATGATTCAGGATCTGTGTTTCAAGGAAATCAGAAGAAAATCAAACCTTACTAAGACATTTGCCAGTTTTTTTCTTTACATGAAAACCTTTCTGTTTTCACAGTGACTTTCAATTTTCAAAACTAGCAACACTTTTCTGGAAAAAATCAAGTCTGAATGGGCATAGTTTTATGGGTTGCATTGGTGACATTTATTGTGCAGCTATAAGCACGAGATCTTTAATGGTCTTGAGCAAGCTAAACTCTGTAACTCTGTCCATAAGTGTACAAATATTGTTCCACCCATGTTGAAAGATATTTATTGACACTTAGCCATTTATATGAGGTCATTGACCTTTAAAACAGGTCTCTTTTTGAAAATGTTATTGCCGTGTTACATTGCTTGACTAAAAATAATTAACTATCTACATTGTTTAATGACACTGCCAAACTACCAACAGTAAAGTGAAACAGAAATGTGAGAGCTTAGAAAACTCTGCCTGTGGCTCAAATAATTGAGCCTTATTTTTCAAAAAGAGTAGCTTTTTTTAAAAAAAAAATCCATGAAGGTATAAAAATGTCCTAATTCTATTCCTGAGTGGTTTGCATGGACCAATAACTGCAGTATTTACACTGCCTCCTAATCTTTAATATATTTGTCCTCCCAACACCTTTGTGAGAGAGTGAAAGAGACATGGAATAGATAGGACAGGACATGGTGTGGGCATGGACTGATTTGTGAAATGCTGCAGGCGTTAGTACAGATTAGCAGGAAAGCATTCTGGAAAATATTTCTTGCAGCAAAATGCCCAGGTATGTAACCAGTTTTTCACCCCACAGGCAATACTCAAAGCAACTGCTGATAATTACTTATTGCTAAGTGTCTTGCTTTTCCTGTTGCAGCAATTATTAAAAACTAAAAATTCACCTGTCTACCCTTGCAGCTGTCTATAACTGGGGGTGTCTGGGCACACCTTTAGTCCTCTCACATGATGCTGTCTGTGGCACCACAGTGGGAAAATTCCCTGTGGCAGACACTGACAGAGGAGAACCAAACACTGCATCTTAATGGATAAATTATGAAGGGTGGAAGCAATAAGACTGTGCTCTGGAATTTTAGCAGTTGATAAAGAATAAATATGATACCTGACAGCTGAGTGATGCTGTGGAATAATACTCTTTTTAAGATCTCACAGAAGGTTCAGTCTCGTTGACTGTCTTGAAATGTGTGAAAAAATGCGCTCTTTTCATGTTCTCCCCTTTTCAGAGTTTTTCTTTATGAACTTGTACTTACAATGAAAATAGCAACTTAGTCTATCTTTTATATTGACCTTCTTACTTGCAGAAGTAATAACCCAGTTTTAAGTAATAAAGATTGATTCCTCCCCGACAGCTTCAATCTCCCTGTCTCCAATGGAAGGTGGGAGATGGTTCATCTCAGGGCAGAGACACAAGCAAGGGCCTGGGAAAGAGAACTGAGCATTTCTCTTGTGTCTTTCCCTGCCCCACAGCCCAGGCCAGCCTTACGTGTCAGTAGCTCCGTATCCAGCAAGAGAGCTCTGCAGCCATTTAGAAAATCAATTCCCAGGGTTTCTGGCTTGCTCAATTCTCTGCAAGTTAATGTGCACACAATTTCACAGCTGATTTCAACCCAAGCCACTAATGATGGTAATAAATGTCTTCCAATTTTATTAAGTCAGATGTAATTGGATATTTCAAAGCAACAAGAGGAATGGGACAGATTAGGTCTATGAAAATATGAGATTAAATTCCTCTTTCACTTGTGGCAGCTCTATTTGAGTATCAGAATTGGTGCCTGTGTACTACTGATTTATCAGTATCTATTTATGAGGAAATGTACTATCTGTGCACATATTTAACAGACCTGAGTACTTTTAAAAGCAAAGTTTGCCTTGTTCTCTCTCAAAGGAAATGGGAATTCATCACTCTCTTAGCACACGCCCCAGAGGCTGTGGCAAACACTTTGCTTTGGGAGGCGTTCCTTGTTCTGCCTGTGCCCATCAGCTGGACAACACTTGCAAAGTGAAACCTGCTCTTTTTGGCTGAGTTTAAAGGGAAGAAAATCCAACCACAGGCTTTGCACATGTTCCCGGGAAATGGATAGCACTGCTCTGCCCGTAGAGCATGATCTGAATGAAGGAGAAGGCAGCATGTGTGTATAGAGGTGGGTATTAAAACTGACTTTTGGGTATTCTGGATACACTCTGTGCGCCCTGCCTGCCTAAGCCACGAGTCTCTTCCCAGTGACTAGACACTAAATAGATACTGAATAAGAACCACAGAGACCCCAAAGCCCTCATGCCTCTGAAAGAATCTAGCATTATTGATGTGAAAAATGGAAACAAGAATAAATGCGTATTAACTTCAAGGCTGACAGGCTTTTACCTCAAAGTTACAGGGGCCGCAGTGACTGACATAAAAGCATGAACCATTTAGAAGATGTTAATGGAAGTATTTCTTTGCAAGAACCAAGCTGTGTGACAGGATTAAATTTTGAAGGGGAGGGCTAATGTGACTGACTTAAAAAAAAATATTGATAGCTGTGCAAAGCTAATCCTACACAGGTGTCAGAAAAGACCTGCATAGTGCCAAAAGCATATGTACATTTTAAGAGAGTCACATTTTAGACTCACAGAGTCATTCCAGTTGGAAGGGAGCCCTGGAGGGTGCCTGGCCCAGCCTCCCAGCCAAAGCAGGGTCATTGAAGCATTGAGCTGTAGATAGGAATCAAGGTTTGTCAGACTATTAGTTTATTCTACTGAGCATCCTAGAAGAATTAATAGAAATGAAAATTACAGCTTGATAAGAAATTATATTATTTAACTCATCCAAAATCAATGAAAGTTGGTAATTACTGAGCTTAATTAGGCTGAAAAATAAATGGAGCAGTAAGGCTAGTTACTTAACCAAGGAGGTTGTGTGGCAGTGTTGCAGACACAGTTTGCTCCTCCACACCAGCATCCTGCCCAGGTCTGAGATTCCACTGCCTGTGAAAAACACACAAGAAATATTAAAATGCGTACGCAAATGCCCAGTGTCACTGTTGAGGCATCTGCATGACGGTCAGTTGCAGCAATTGCTTTCAGATGAACTGGCTGTCTTATCTAGGGGTAAGTCAGAACATCATCAGGTTACTTTCATGTTCAAGATGATGAATCATTTGAAAGAGTATCACGGAAGAAAGTGAGCCTGGATCATCATCTGTCAAATCCATTTTAGCATTCCAAGCGGGAAGGACTTACAGTCACTTACATTATCCTTCAAACAATGATATGGCTGAGGACTCCATGTACAACTCAGCAGAAAAAAAACCAAAAAACCCACCAAAAACCAGCAACCAACCCTCTAAAGAAAACTTTTCCTGAGAGTGTTTGATAGCAGATAAATATCATATTCTGAATACCTGCCCAGCCACTTGCAAGTTTTTATTATTCATATGTAATAAACTTACAGCAAGAAAAGCTAGAAATTGTATAACTATTGGGGGGTTTTTTCTGTCTTTCTTCATTTTAACCACTGTTTTGATATCGCATATGCACAGATTTGTATTACTGAAGTCCAAGAGCACATTGATCAATTTGTGCCTGAGATATGAATCCTTTCAGGTCCTGTGCTGAATGCAGAGTAGGTAAAATTTTTGCAGCAGGAGAGAAAAAGCAACTATGGGGCTGATCATTTAAAATACTAAATGTTTGTTCCTCTTCCTTCAGCACGAGCTGCTCTAGCCAAGAACATTAACCTGAGTAACAAAAGGGATGGCTGAAGGGGAAGTGCAAGATGAGGCTTAACATCCTCCAGGCCTGAACGTAAAGTAGTTTCTGCAGCCGAAGCTGCTATTGTTGCTAAAAAGGCTGCTGTGAGTTCAGGGACACTGGAGCCTTTATCTATATTGCTTTGTCTGTATCACTTGAAATTCTAGGAGAATAAATTACTGGATTTACAGTGTGAACAGAGCATCTTTTCATATGGGAACTGCCAGAAGACACTTTCATATGCATCTTTATGAAGGTTCATATTTTCCTAGCTGTTAAGGATTCACTGCTTAACAGCGAGTGTCCTTTGAAAGCTCTGAAAATATTTGAACCTTACCCAGCCAGATCACTAAACAGCTGTGCTGTCTGGAGGAGTGGGAGGGACTGGAGTGGCCAGCCTTGGTGTCAGTGGCCAGGCTTGCAATGCCTGGGTCAGCTGAGCCACAGGAGACGTCAGAGCTGAGAAAGTGTCTCAGCTTGCACAGCCCTCCATCCCCATGGGACAGTGCATCAGCGCATCTTTCCCTTTCCTCTAGGTAAACTCAGAGCCTTTGCTCAGGCCCAAGATGATGCCTTTGCATCTTCATCAGTGTTGGTGAAGTACTGAGCCGAGGACTGCCTGAACACCTGCATGATGTATTGCCCTGGTGTTGGAGCATACAAGTGTTTGTGCCAGGGTGCACCCCTGGCTGGCAGGGAGGGACCTGCTGGCACCCTGACTGTGATGCTGAACACTTCTGGGCTCCTCATAGACATGCTGAAATGGGAAAAATGGTTACTCATGCAAATAATTGCTGACCTTCTGGTCAGAAGAACATGCTACCAGGCACAAACAGGCAACCTAATGCATGGACTTTTGTTTTCACTACCCCCCTTGCACGAAAGAAGGCATTTAAGGCCCAGAGTGTTTCCCACAAAGGCAGAGGGCAGCGTGTTAGTGGCTTCCTTCCTTAATGGGACTGTGGGGCTCCCTCGGCTGTGTTGTGGCAGGGGGCAATGCAGGAAGGAAGTGGATAACACACAGCCGTCCTGCACGCACCCAAGGGGCACGGAGGAAGAGTCAGAGGTTGTGAGCTGTGAATATCTGGGTTGGAGAATAAAAGCCAGGTGGTACTGGTTTCCAGAAGCAGCCAGAGCTCCCCCCCAGAGCTGCTGCTGGCTCTGCGAGAACCATGAAGGAGCTAAGACTCTCCTGCACCTCTTGGGCAGCACTTGCTGTCCTGCCTTCCAGCCATCCTGCCATCCGGCTATTCTGCCATCCTGCCATCCTGCCAT
>VZTH01004386.1:204277-216231 GCA_013397815.1 Aleadryas rufinucha | reverse complement strand
AACACTCTTTATTTTCTCAAGTATTTAGAAATATGTGGCTGGGTGCCACAAGTGTAACTGCTCGGTGATAACCTCCCTCTCCCAAAGCTGATGGGATCCAGGCTGCTTTTTTCCCCTGCCTAACCAGAAGGAGCAGTTAATCTCCATTATGCAGCTGATAAAAGCTCTCACCCCGCAGAATGCAAAGGAAACGCGGCTGGAGGGGTGGCTGTGGAAGCACTGGGATGGACAGGAGGCTTTGGGCCACAGAGCTTGCCAGAGAGGCAGCTTGGAAACAAAGAAACTGGTGCTTGGTTTAGTGTTATTTGTTGGTGGATTCTTTCCTCATTTTACTCTACTTGAGGATCAGGTCTTTGCGCATTTTCTTTCTAAATCAACAGGATTGCATCAGCAACAATTCAAACAATCCCTTTTCAGTAAGAAGAAGAAGGAAACCCTCTCCTTGTCCCTGCAAAATGTAGGGAAACACAGACATCAAAGGGGTTTTTGGGTTTTTTTTTGACAGATCACTCCAATTTTGGTTGAGGTTGGTGAAGAAGCATAGCAAAGTTGGCAAGGATTGATGCTCTCATCTAAATGGGAAGTTGAGCTCAGAAACGTTTAGCTAAAAAACTCAGAATAAATGAAGAATTTTCACCCTTATTGCTCTGCAAGTGGATTTCAATACCTAAGGTTTTGAGTGATGTTAATTAAGATTCTTAAATTCCTCTAATTGGGTTGGGCTGGTGGTCCATAATAACAGCTCTTTAACAGTGAGCTGTGCATGTGTTGCTTTCTCATGTCCTGGTGCTGCCCATAGCAGACACTTCCACTTTCCTCATTAGTGTCAGGAATGATAATTTGTCTGTGGAAGGGACAAAGAGCAAATGTTCCTCAGTGCCTGCTGCACTGTAGAGGTGTTAATCCCTGGCTCCTGTGGAGGCAGAAGATGATTTCTGTGAAACTGAGCCCTTGTGAAGGATGTTCAGCCAATCACACACCTGGGGCAGGGCTATTTTGGGGCTGTGAGGGTGTTTGACCCTCGTGGTGAGATGTTCATCAGGATGGATTGTACATCCATCTGGCATGGATTGTACAAGTGTGCTGTTACAGAGTCAGAGAATCGTGGAACAGTTCAGATAGGAAAAGAGATTTTATATTTTCAAGTCCAGCTGCCAGCTCGGCATCACCTCCATGGTCACCACAAAACCACATCCTCAGGTGCCACATCCCCCTCCAGGGATGGTGCCTCCAGCACTGCCCTGGGCTGCTTCTAACAATGACAACCCTTCTGGTTAAGAAATCGTTCCTGATATCCAATCTAAACCTCCACTGGCACAACTTGAGGCTGTTTCCTCGCATCCTGTCACTTGTTAACTGGGAGAAGAGCCCGACCCCCACCTGGCTACACCTCCCTGTCAGAGAGTCATGGAGAGGGATAATGTCCCCCCTGAGCCTCCTTTTCTCCAGGCTGAGCCCTCCCAAATCCTTCAGCTGCTCCTGGTGCTCCAGACCCTTTCCCAGCTCCTTGGCCCATCTCTGGGCACATTCTAACCCCTCAATGTCCTTCTTGTCATGAGGGGCCCAGAACTGGACACAGCACTCGAGGTGTGGCCTCCCCAGTGCCCAGCACAGGGGGACAATCCCTGGTCCTGCTGCCCACACTACTGCTGACACAGAATTCCAGGATGCCTCTGGGATGTGGCTGGGATATGCTGTGTCTCCTCTGGTTTATACAGCCTGCTTCACTTTTCAAGGGAAAGGGTACTCGAGGGAGAAGGATAAATGCCCACATCTCACTCTGATGAAGAACTAAACGCTCCCTTGTCACCTAAAAACATCATTCTTATTACCCAAATCTCTCTGCTCTTCTCCCAGCACAGGCGCACCTAAGAGGAGTTTTCCTCCACGGTCTACTGAGTCTGAAAGGCAGGATAAGGAGTGTGACAGCTCTCTGCAAAGTTAACTGGAATCAAAACTGAGCATTTCTAATGGGTTTTCTCTGTGTTTGCTATCAGGCCTGATCCTCATAAGTGATTTCTCTTGTCAGCGCTAAGTGGCTGTGAAAATATTTCTACTGAAATTCAGAGCTGGCACAAAGAGCAGGGAAGTTCCTGAGGAGGCTGGAGGAGCTGTGTTAGGCTGGGTCCTGTCCAGCAGCGTGTTCCTGTAGAGCCAGGCATAAAGTTATTGCAAAAAAAAGAAATTATTTGAACCACTTTTAAAACAGGGGTGCACGTTGCAAAGCAGTGACCTGATGTGGGTGAACAAACTCAGCAGGAATTCCCAGGAATGGCGTTCCCAGGTATGAAAACTTCACTAGTGAGCTTGGAAAAGGAGGATGATTTTCTTTTTGTCTCTCTGTATAACTGAGAAATTGTGCAGCAGGACAGAGGAATTTTTTTCAGTGTTCACAATTTGTGGTAAAAGTATAAGAAAAGATCCTGAGGAAACACAACACATAATCGAGGTCTATTAAAAAAAAGAAGGTGTTTCTCAGTGAACCTTGTAACACAGTCTGTTTCTTGGGGTTTTTTTTTATTTTTTTTTTTTAGAAATGAGGCTGAGATATGACTTGTTACAGAGTACAAGCCCCTTCAAGGGGGAAAAGCTTTTAAATCTATCAGGGAAAGGAGTGAAAAGAAGAGAGGGTAAGAAGTCAACACCAGAAAAATTTAAAGAAAAAAATACACAAAAAAGACAGAAAAAAAATTAACAAATACACTTGAGTGCGCTTAACTGGGGTAACCCATCACCAAGGCTTTGCTGTGCACATTTGACTCCACTTGAGAAATAAAAGAGAGGTTGAGCAGGTACCTGAAAGACTTTTGAACTGCATTTTTCTGAGGAGATGCTCCCAGAACAGGAGGAAATGCTCCCACCCTCTGAAGATGGGCAGAGGCTGGAGGTGAGAAGGTCCCCTCTCCTACTGAGAGGGATTCACACCTTGCAGGAGAGGTGTTTTCACTGAGCTGGTCACACAGAAATGCTCTTTAGTCAGCCAAGACAGAGCTGCCTGTATTTGATCAGAATATTCCCATTTATATCCAGATATATTAATTCCTTTATTTATTACTCCCCTTTCTTTTAAATTTACAAAATTTATCCACCACTACATTGCTAAATCATTTAGTGTTATTTACAGAGTGTGGGCTAAATAATGTTTTTTGGTAATGAACTGGAACCCTTTCTCCCACCTCTTACTTTCTGATCACCCAGCACATCACCAGTTGTGGTTTCCCACCTGGACTGAACTAAAAACTGGATCATGCCAAATGTCTCTTTATGTTTCTGCTACGTCACAAATTATCTGCAGTGCTTCTTTGGATCTTCCTTTTGTTAGTCACGAGGTGGGTCACGGGAAGCTGTAATTAAAGGATAGAAGATAAACTTCAGTAGGATAAAGAAGAGGCTGTAGACAGAGAGCAGCTGGAAATGAGTAAGAAAATTTGTAAAAAGGCCAGAAAGGTGTATTCTGGAGAACCCTGCCCCCCTTTTGTTCTCAGACATCTCGGATTATAAATAGAAGATAATGGAATGCAACGTCCTGCAGAAACCGTGAATAATGAGATGGATGATGTACAAGAGCAAGTGGAGGTCACAGAGATAAACTGTAATAATGCCTGAATTTATCGGGGAGGGGAAAATGAGTTGGAAATGACTTTGGCTGGCTTCTTGTTTTAAATGGTAGGAAAACAAGATATATAAATCCTGAAAAGCAAAAGTTCAATTCAAGACACCGGTGCGAATCGAGAGTAATTCCATTAAAGGTAATGGAATTACGTCAGGGTAAGACCGGAGGTAAGTTCAGACCCAATTACATCTTGGTCCTAAAATGAGATTTCGATATTGTTTGCCAGCATTTGTGGTGCAGTGAGAGCCCAAATGAAAGCATCATTCTGCTGTACTGGGTGAACCTCCAACCCCCATTGACAAGGCACAGAAAACAGGAGAAAAGAAGCAGAAATTAGTTCTGAGTACGACAGAAAGGGGAACCGAAACAGAAAAACCAACATGTTAAACCAGAAGTAACCTGGCTCATGAATGCATTTTTTTAAAGTAGTGCTGTAAAAGGAAAAACAAGTGCTGTGCTCTCAGTGGGAGCAGTGTGCACCTGGCCAGTGCTTTCAGTGAGGAGGAAAGCTTGTCCTTGGAGTCCATTGTGGAATAAAAAACAAAAAACAAAGTGTTGAAAGGGGCAGCTGATGTGAGACAGTTGGATATTTGGCTGGAAAGGAGCAGTCTTGGATGACCTCAGTTTTTTGATCTTTGCAGGAAAAAAAAAAAGGAATCTGACAGGAAATGCAGGGTAGGAAAACATCTCATTTTTAAGGTTATTTCTCTGAGCTTTTAAAAAAATCACTTTTTCGCCAGTCAACATCTGAAAAAATATCAGCTAGAGCAGTCACAGTGTTAAATTTGATCTTATCATGCAGGTGAGGAATAGTTTTTTCTTCAACAACAACAAAAAAAATTGATTTGCTGAATAGGGAACATGGGAAAAGCCAGCATATATGAAGTAGGCTTTGTTATGGTCAGTGCTTTCTCCTGAACCCACAGTTTTATGAGTTTTTTATTATTATTACTTGACATCTGTGTGGCTTCAGAGGGACTCTAAGATGCTCTACACTTTTAACAATTAACTGAAATACCTTGAATTTGCCCCAACCATCCCATCTGCCAACAGATTTTCTCAAGAGACAGCAGCTGTTACTGAACTGCTGGGCTCCTCTAACAAGGAATGTTGTTTAAACTCTGGCAAACTTTTTATGATCTCCAATTTACTGTCCTGGACAGTGCCAGGCTGGTTGGGAAATAGTAAAGGAGTGTTAAAAATCAGCTCTCCAGGGAGGGGAGGCAGAAGGGAAGAGGGATATTTCTGCAAAATTTTCACTCTATGAAGAAAAAAAGTTCCCTCATCAGGTTCCCTGCCACACATTGAGACATTTGACAAGTTGATTTTGTATCATTGTTCAAAAGCTACTGCTGTGGATTGCTGGTTTTATTTTCTGTTCTCAGTGAGACAGCACCAAAGACCTTCCTTTGTAGTTATCTCTGACATCTTCCAGCCTCCAAAATAATAATAATAATAAAGCACACTTCTGAAGTGGCATTAAATTAATGCATTTATGCAAGAGATGGATGTGGAGTAATCAAAGGAACACAGCTGACTCAGCAAGTTCCTTTATGGAAGTTTTTAGGGCAGATAAGATCCTGCATGACAGAGATTTTTTATCTTCTGCAAGAGATAGTGAAAGGTTCCTTTTTTCCAAGTCTCTTTGGTAGGGAAAGTGTTGGAGAACTAAACCTGAGATCCTGCTGGTGTGACAGGGACGTTGTGTCAGGGAGGCACATCCAGCATCACGCTGGGAGTGAGATGACTCTGGCTCCATGAGGCTCCTTGGAGCTCTTGGCTGAGTGCCCTCCTCAGCAGCCATCTGAAGAAAAAGTGTCCTCGTAGCTGGAGAGAGGAGGAAGAGGAGCCTCCAGCACCACCCTGCACTGCGCCTGCAGATGGAGCAGGAGCAGGTGACGAGGACCCATCTGGGTGACAAGTGGGAGCAGAGATTATCAGGCACCTCCGTGGCACAAAATTGTATCTCAGCAAGGGTGTGAAATTTGCCGAAGTCTTGCTGAGCTGAAGCTGTGACAGCGAAGTGACAGGAGCAGGCAGGGCTGGGAATGGCTGCAGCTGTGTCCAGCACCACCCTGGGCACCGTGGTCTGATGGAGCTGCTCAGAGGAGCCCACAGCCCCAAAACGCCCAGCTAAATGTTGGTCTGACAGGGTGGAATGTAGGGGCAGAACATTTCTGTTTGGCAATTTGGCAGTGCAGCTAAAAATATCATCAGTTCTCTCAGCTGTTCCACCCAGTGATGACTTAATTTCTTTTAATTTTTTACCATTAATAAGGGAAAGTAGATAATCAGGAAGCAGTGGGTTTTGATTTTTTTTTTTTAATATATTTTATTTAAATTGCATGGCTGCTTCAGGGCTTTCCAAACATTTTGATAAACTCTGGGTTTTTTTGACCAGAGATAACCCTCAGTTACCCTTGGAATGAAGTGGTGAAAGGAAAAGGGTGATAAATTCTGGGGAAAAGCATCAATCCAGTAATCTGAGCAGAGCTCAAAACATCACAAAATCATGTTGGTTGGGATGGTTTTCTGGGTGTCATCTGGGAAAACAGCAAGAACAAGGCCAACTCTGATCAGGCTTCTGGGAGCTTCGGGTGACAAAAGACCTCAGTTAAGGAAAATAGTGGGATTCATTGATGTCTTATCACTTATCTATGCTGACTTCATGCCTCCAGCTTGCTTATCTTTGTATCTTCTCAGCAATTTTGGGGTAAGGGGAAGGGATCCAGGTGAATGCTCCAGCCAGAAGACATGGTACAACTTGTGGGTTGACAGCAGAACTGGTTTGTGGTGTTCTCTGTGCAGGAATCGTCAGCCTGGAGAGCAGAAGAAGCCTTAAGGGCAGGAAATCTGCCTGTCTCCATGGAGCCAGTGTTTCTAAACCCATGGAAGGAGCAGACACTAAATTCCTACAGGCTTTCAAGTAACTGGAGAGCCTCACTCTGTGTTTTGGTGCCTGCAGGGTGACTCAGTCCTGGATAAGAGGTGGTTGGATGGGTGGCTTGGATGTCACATGCATCTGTAGTTATGAGTTTGGATCTCACCCGGTGTTTGTGTTTTGTTCAGCTGGGAAGAGTCCTGGAAAAAAACAAAAAAACAAACAAACAAACAAACAAAAAAACCCCAAACAAACAAACAAACAAACAAAAAAACACAACAAAAAAACAACCAAACAACAACAAAAAAAAAAACAAACAAAAAAAAACAAACAAAAAAAACCCCAAGAACTGATTTCGGATTTGGGATATCTGATATTGGCTGATTTTCTCTCAGTTAAAGAATTAACACTGGATACTAGCGAATCCCTTTCCAGCCACTCTGCCCCCAGCCTGGAGCACTGCAGGGGGTTGTTGTGACCCAAGGGCAGGACTTTACATATAATGAATTATCCCCAGCTTTTAATTTCAATGGTTTTATTTAGAAAGTTATGGGATTATTGATTCAGATCACTCAAAAGCAGCCCAGAAGTCTGGAGCTGACGTTTGGAGCCTCCTGTTGCTACCACAGCACACACCAACTGAGAGATTTTAGTGAGCTGACAAGGAGGGAAAAATCTCTTTCTGCTCCATAATAGATGAGCCACCACCATTTACCCAAGATCTCATGTGTCTGAAATTCTCCAGATTTTCACTGCACTCCAGAAGTCCATTTTCAGTTGAACAAACTCTTCTGTCCATTCGGGAAGGAAAAGGAAAAAATTATATTTAGGATTACTCCCTTTATGTTCTTGCATTTCAACCTGACCCTGTTTTGATGTAAAATCCTTTTATTTTAAAAGGAAAGGTCAGTCACATGCTTCAGTAACATCTCTCCTGTGGTGCTTTGGTCCTTTAATGGATATTGCTGCTGAATTCATTTAGGGAACTTGTCAGCTGGATCCATGTGCTCAACTTTTTGGCAGCTGTTGCATAAACTTAGCACTCTTAACCATTTTGTATGAAAGCCTGTTTTTAAGCACTCAGGCTGCAAGGAAACATGTTTGGGTTGCTCCATCTGCTTTTACAGTGCACTGAGTGTGACTTTCTCTATTTTCTTCTCATTTTGGGTCCCTACCTGCCCAAATGCAATGTGATTTTCCCCACATGATTTTAAATACATAATTTCCTACCCTGGTTACATTTACAGTGGCTCATGTTGAAGCAAGGTGATAGAGAATCACTCTCTGGAATTTTTTATTCTGCACATGAGCCTCGATTCAGGGAGAGGAGAAACATTATTGATCTTTCATCAGGTAATTTTCTTTGAAGCACCTGCATTGGACTCTTAACAGGGGTTCTTAAGCTGAATCCATTTTCCCCCTAGAGAACAAATTTGCTATCAGCAGCAGAGGCTTCTGATAACGGAGCTTACAGTTTTCACATCTGAATGGATTGGAGCACTTGGATATTTCCCTTGGCCCTCCCTGTAAACAGAGAGTTGCTGTATCTGAGTTCATTAAATGCTTCATCCATTGCCTTCTGCCAGCAGAAAGAGAGGCTTGCCTTACCTGAAACAAACCTCAGAGCCTGGTGATTTGTAATGGACTTCCTCAGGTCTTTTTTTTTTCTGTTTGTTTATCCTTTTATTATCTATTTGTACCCGTTTCTTACTAGGGCAGGATCTCTTCGAAGTTTAATTTTTTGGACGGCCAGTGGTGCATTTTAATTGTTGTGGAGGCACAAATCCTCCCGGCCACGGCCTGAGGATTTCTGTCATGGGCCAGGGATGGTGATTTGCACGACTCCTGTAATAGCAGTGCCTTTTGGGTGCTAGTGCAAAATTTATTGCCCCACAAAATGGGGTCTTCATTCACATGGCCGCTCTAGCGGGTGTTTTATGGGCCAATAAAGTGCCTTGTGTTTTTGTAATCTGAGTGCTCGTCTGCTTTATGGTCTGGTGTCACTTGCAGGGTGGTGGGGAAGAGCGACTTCTGGCACGCTGGAAATCATGCATTATTGTCACCTGAGAGCATGGAGGATCTTTAAAGTAATGAAATGTGGGGCTGATGAGCGGAGGAGTCTCACCAGTGGCATTTCTTTTAAGATTTTGCCTGTTTTGGAAACGTAATCATTCCTGAAAAGAGACAGATACATCTATCTGCCTGCTAAATTAAAGTGTTGCTCAACAAGCAGTGCCAGGCAGAGGGAAATGTAAGGTGAATGGAAAGGACAGTGAAGGAGAAAGAAAAGTATTTAGAGGTTTAGACTCTGCATTTTGAGTGTGTTGCACTCTGTGCAGGATAAATATATTAATTTGCCTTGTACTTCACAGCTTGCCCTTATGTTCAGAAAGTTGCAGAGATGTCAGATTTAAAGAGGCACATGAAATATAAGGGATAGAGCAATAGGTGGTAAGTAGGCTGCTGAGATCCATTTCTCTTCCCAGCACAATTCCTTCCAGTCATCTCTGTGCTTTTGAGAACAAAGTGCAGTATGAAAACAAATAAAATCACCACAACAACAGAAAAATCCTGCTCTCAAGCAAACATATTTTAAAGCTGATTCCTGCCTTATATTATGTTCACATTTTTCTGTTTTCCCATCTTCTGCTAAAAAAAAAAAAAAAAAAAAAAAAATCAGAAAAAATAGATCTTGGCACAAGTGCCTCAAGGGAGTGTGTTCAGAAAGCGCCAGCACTGTTACCAACATTGACTTTTACGCTTCACTTTGTACTTTAAAATGTTTCTTTCCCCCAGCTGACCTCCCTCTCTGCATAGCACTGTACTCCAAAATCCCTTCCAGCAGAGGAAGAGGTGGAGGAGAGGGAGAGAAAACAAAGTTGTGCAGCACTTGGTGTTTGCTCTTGCTGTGGAGTTGAGGGAGCCGGTCAGGGAGGTACAACAGGTTCAGTGTGAGCAGAAATGGCACTGGTGAGAGCGGAGATCCCCAACCCACAGGACGTGGAGCAGTCAGAGTCGTTCTCAGCAGCACTGATCACCTTCAGAAGGAGTCATGAAGGTAATTTTTTTTCTGTCTGAAGCAGCAGCAGTTTGCAGCTTCCCATTCTGGTCCCAGTATTTTTGTACCAGGCAGGCTGAGAGCTACAGGTCTGGCTCAGGACATGATAGTAGGTGTAAACGGGGGATGAATGTTTTGGTGTGTGAGGAAGTGGTTTGGACATCCCCAGTCAGGGAAAATGTGATCAGAGGACCAGAGTGAGAAGTGCTGGTGTCTCTCCTCACTTGCTGGAGCTGGACAGGTGAGGGGTGTGAGTGGCCATGCTTCGTGTGTGGAGATGTAATGGGGCAGGAGGTCGTGTCCTAGCTCAGGTGACATGGCTGGGGAACTGTTTTGGGAATGCAGAATCACAGAATGGGTCACATTGAAAGTGACCACAGTGGGGACATCTGGTCCCACCTCTCTGCTCAAGCAGGGCCATCCCAGAGCACAGGGCATGGGATTGTGTCCAGATGGCTCTGGAGTATCTCCAGTGAAGGAGACTCCACACCTTCTCTGGACAAGCTGTTCCAGTGAGTTGTCACCTGCACAATAAAGAAGTTCTTCCTTATGTTCAGGTGGAACTCCCTGGGCATCAGTTCCTGCCCATTCCTCTTGTGCCATTGCTGGGCACCAGGAGCAGAGCCTGGTCCATGCTCTGAGCCTTCTCTGCAGACAGGGACAGACAGGGATGAGGTCCCCTCTCAGTTGTCTCTTCTCAAGGCTGAACAGCCCCAGCTCCTCATCCTTTTCTTATCAGAGAGATGTTCCAATCATCAAGTCATCCTCGTAACCCTTCACTGGACCAAATCCAGGAGCTCCATGTCCCTCCTGGACTGAGGAATCCATAACTGGACACAGCACCCCAGATGTGCCTCACCAGGGCTGAGGAGATTTGCACATGAATTTGGAATTGGGCATTGGAGTTTTGGGACATTGATATAAAAAAAAAAAAGTGTAGTAGCAAACTCTTGGTGTGAAATTGTTTGGGGTTTTTTGTTTTAGGAATTAGAGAACTTGTGGTGGTGCTTGGTTTTGGTGAAGTTCATATTGTTGGGGGTGTGGAAATGGTACAGAGGGAAAATTTAGTTCCTTCTCTGTAGGACATGTGAGAGAGAGGGTTGGGACCAGGGAGGTGAAATGTGGGACAGATACTAAGACCATGATTTCTGGGGGCAGAAAGGGGTGTGTCTGTGTACTGAGATGTCCAAAAGGTGCTTTTCTGCTTGGAAGGATGACTCTATGGATGAGCCATGTTAGAAGCAGGACTTGGTTGTGAAGTTGCATTTAAATCCTGGGTGAATAAACCCGAAATTGTCTTTTGCCATCTGAATGGAGTTTCCAGTTGGAAAAGAAAGAGGTGTCAGGAGAAACCCCAGCTGTGGAATTCATACACATCTGTCTTGGAAGCCAAAAGCTACCCCATTGCCTCTGCCAGTGATGGTACCAAAGCAAATCAAATAGAGCAGGAGTTGGCTAAATATTGGATTTCTTTGCATGTTACTTCACTGTTAGTGGAGTTTGCGTCTTCTTCAACACCTCTTGTAAATACCAGTCCATTTGCATTGCACAGACAGCTTAAATAATTGATATTTACAGTCCAGTATTTATTAACTTCAGTGTGGAGGTTTATGAAATCTTTTTACAATGCCCAAAAAGTGCATTTCTAACAAACCTGGTGTCCCCAGTGCTGTTGTTTTGAAACACTGTCTTCGTATTCCCCGTTAAGGAACCCGGTGTGAATCAAACCTTCCTCCAGCTTTGAACATTGTGGTGACATTTCCTTCATTTGTAATCTGGGATGGAGTTGGGGATCAGAGTAACAAACGTGTTCCCTTTGCTGAGCTGCTTCCTCCTGAACTCTGCAGCCCCTGATTCCTGCCGGGGTTGTGCACGAAGCCACCGTGTCTGTGCGCCGCTGCAGGGCTCTGGATCCTTGTCTGCTGGTTCCTAAAGCTGGCTTTCTTGGGGATGATAAACCACCTGGCTTTGCTCTTTGGACTGCAAAAGAATTGCTTGGTCACTGCCTTTCTGTTTAGATTTCCTGCTAGTCCAAGGGTGGACATTTTTCACGGCTGTATGAGACAGCCTGTTTGCTCCACAGTGACAATTCCGGTGGCACAATTGCTGCTAATGCCTTTTCCTTCTCGCTTAAATCCTGATGGAGGAACCGGGTTTAGGCACATCACTTAATTTAAGCATGCACACAGGAGCATTTGTGCTTTAATGCCCCTAACTAGAAATACACAAATAACCGCAGCCAGCTGAAAAGTGTCTCGAGCTGTTTGTTTGCCTTTGATTTCTTGCTCACTTCACGAAATAACAAAACTCATCTCAGTCGTTTGAGTGAAATGGATTCATTTTTCAATTAAAATTGCCTGGGTTTAAGCAATGTTGGGTTTTTTGGTGTTTTTTTTTTTTTT
>VZTH01004386.1:193829-204243 GCA_013397815.1 Aleadryas rufinucha | reverse complement strand
TTTTTTTTTTTTTTTTTTTTTTTTTAATGAAACATGTATTTTCTGGGATGAAAATGCCTACATCTCAGAAATTGATGTGATTTGTTCCCTTTTTGCAGATGTTTGCTCTGCGTGCTCTCACCACTGAAAAAATTTGGTGGCGAGAAAACACATGAACCAGCAAAAGCAACTTTTAAAATCGAAATAAAGCCTAAAAAGAAATCTCCATCTCTCTTCACCAAAACTTTTCATCCTCCAAGTACTGGCTCCTTTATTAACTATGGTTCCATTGTAATTTCTCAAGGAGAGCTGAAGCAATCGATCATTCATTCACATCAGTAAAGTACCCTTCATCTTTGCTTTTCACAGTGCCCTATCGAGTATTGAATGCATGTTAAATGCTAAAACCAAGAGAGGGACTGTGAGCAGGATAATAGACTACATTAATCTGCAGTGCCATTTATCTCCTGTCCATTTGTCCCTGCCTTTCCTACATGCGTGTCTGCGTGTGTGCAGGACACTTTCTGGCACATTTGTGTACCCTCAAAGCAATGTTTGTGATTCTACACTGAAACACACGAGCTAATCTCTGCAGGAGCTTAAATTATGAGTAAACTTGTTTAAGCAGATACATCACTCATCATTTTTATCCTCATGAAGTCCTTGGGATTTGTTGTATTTTGGATTTTGTGTCTGCAGCTTCCAGCCCGTGTTCTGCAACGGGCACGTTGTCGGAGTTTGCATTTGTTGGAATCCACACACAAACAGATTTGAGGACAAAACTAAGACAACATACACATCTCTGCCATTCCAGGGAAGGGGGACATTTTCATCACAGAGTCACAGAATGGTTTGGGTTGGAAGGGGCCTTAAAAATCACATAGCTCCAACCCCCCTGCCACGGGCAGGGACACCACCCACCAGTTTCTAACACTCTTTTACAGTATATAATTTTTTTCTCTGTGTTTCTGGACCACAATCAGGACTCAGAAAGTCTTTACTTCTCCCCACCTCTCCCTGCAAGTTAACTTAACTCCTGCTACAGAGCCCTAAAAGCAGCGACCCTGAGCTTTCCTTGCGCAGGAGCAGAATCACCAAACTGTACAATGGCTTGGGTTGGAAGCGACGCTAAAGATCATCGAGTTCCCACCCTGAAAAACCTGGAAAGACAGCTCCAATCCAAGCTTCAGCAAGGAACTGCAGCAAATCACTGAGAGGAAGGCGTGATAACAACTCTATGTGTAGGTTGTGTGTCGCTCAGGTTGCTTTCTATTACTGCTGCGGGCACCTCCGGCTCTGCCGCTGAGAATTGCTGCGGGAGCACATCCCGGTGACCTTTCCGTGACAGATGTTGAGCCGTGGTCCCCTCGTTAATGCAGGAATGTGAGAGGCAGGACAGAATTAGAAAGCCCGGGCAAAGCAATCAGGGCGGTCACGGTTTGGTGCCGTTTATCTCGGGGCGCTAAAAGGATTATCGGGGCAATTCCGGAAAGTCGGGTGAATATTGAGAGCTCACGGAGGGCAGCTGAGGTCCTTGGGCTGGGAAGGGAGGGATCTGTTTGCTTTTTTGCAGAAATCTGGTGCAGGAGGATGGTTTACCTCAGCACAAGCGAAGTTGCAAGAATAGTTAAAAAGAAATAAGCAGTTTATCAGCACCTGGAGGAGAAAAAAGAACCCAAAAAAACTATCATCATCAGTAGGCACCAGGGTTCATCAAAATGAAATTATGACAAATTAAATTAATTTCTGCCTCTCATAAGCTAAGAGGCTTACTGCATAATGAGGGAGAGGGAGGTGTAATATATTTCAGTGCTGGCAGGGTGGTTACAAAGGATTCAAGGGGCTCTCCCGTTAGGAAATAAAGTGAAACTTTTAAAATTAAAACTTACTTGGGAATAGTATGGGTGGGAGAAAGAAAAACAACGTGAGAGGTGACTAATGGCAGTGACATTGTTGAGCTGCTTCCCGTGGGGTCCTGTTTTGAGAGCTGTCAGCAATGACTTGACAGATGGAGTCTGAGGCGATGCTGAACTAATCTGTAGGTGATGCAGGGTTAAGGGGGGGGTCTTATAAACTGTTCTGCAGATAATTCAGTTGAAAAACACAAATCTGAATTGCTGGTAGTGGTTAATGAGTGACTAGCTGCCTGCAGCTGGTCAAATCCTGCAGGGGAGCGAGCATTCTCCTTCTTTCAGTAATAACTGCTTCTTTATTTATGATTATTTAATTTTAAGAAGCCATGATAAAAAAGGTACTTAAAAATAGGTATTGGAAAAGCCATGAAAAAAAATTGCCGAGCTTTGCACTTCTGTGATGAAATTTGTGAGGGCTGCTATCTGACAGAAATTCCTGTTTTAATGCAGAGCCGCTGAACAACAGAACTGCAAACCCTGTTCCTCTCTAGAGATGGTATTTCACCCATGTCAGGTGGGCTGGAAATACCTCCCCTTCTATTCCCACACAGCCACAGAGCATCCCCTAAGCTCCTGTAAGAAAAATAGTGCCACGTCTCCTAATACTTTCAAGTGACAGGCAAATTGGAAATCCATGATGCTTTTATTTTACAATATTGTGTGGCTTGAATCCTGCAAGCAGCAGTCCGTATTTCTCCTGACTTTTACTCTGCTGGATGATTTACACCTATGCAAAGGGCTTTGCTGACAGATCAGAATTAGAGCTCTTATTTTGCTCTGTTGTAAACTGTTCCTCAACATGCACAATTAGGTCTTGAAGAAGAAAAAGTGGGGGGAAAAAAAGGCTGAGAAAGTCAGTTTGGAGCCAGAACAAGTAGATTTAACCTTTCTTCCTTTGATGACTGTAACAACACAGTAAATATATTTTAGGGCTTGGTGAAATGTAATGAAATAACTTAGGCCAGGTTGGATGGGGCCCTGAGGAACCTGATCTAGTGGGTGGCACCCCTGCCTATGGCACACGGGTTGATCTTTAAGGTTGCTTTCAACCCAAACCATCCTGTGAGACTGTGATTCTATGATTCTGAAAAATAACCTTTCCTCCTAGCTCATCTTTCTGCTTTGTCTATGTTTGCAATAAATGCTTAAAGGTGAGGAGATCCCCCCTGAATTCATCATGCAGAAACAGAGCCAGTAGTTCTTGATAGGGAAGATGTGGGTTAATGATTTTACACACAGTTCCATGGGTGAGGGGATGGATGGTAAGGTCTTTGTAATGGGTCTTGATGTCTCTGTTAACTTCAAGCAGCAGGTTTGTTGCACAGCCCAGAGAGTTTGACTCCTGAAACAGGCAAGTGGGTCTGCACAAGCCTGAGTTTCTGAACTTTGGGGTAAAATGACAGGTTCAAGAGGGGAATATGGAGTAGGCAGTTCGGGAAGGCTGCACCTTCCTGGTACCTCAGGCAACAGGGAAAGGAAGAGGGCAAAGTGCAGCCAGGAGTTTGGGATAAAAGGAAGCTCTGCCCTCCAAAACCTAGAGAGAGAAAACCCAGTGGGCATCTGCTCCAGTAGCCTCTCTCCCTTTATTCAAATGAAGTTGCAGGACTCCTCTTGTCTCCTTTTCACAGCATGATCTTCTGTACATCCTGGAGAATGAGGTTCAGGGCTTTCTGTGGGTAGTAAAGTGCAGCGATCAAAGGCATCAGAAGTTTTCATCCTAGAGATGAGTGTTTCAGCTTCCTCATGATGGGAAGAGGAGGGGCAGGCACTGATCTCTTCTCACTGGTGACCAGTGACAGGACCTGAGGGAATGGCTGGACCTGTGTCAGGGGAGGCTTGGGTTGAATATTAGGAAAAGGTTCTTCCCCCCAAAGGTTGTTGAGCACTGGAACAGGCTCCCCACAGAATTGTCACATCCCCAAGCCTGCCGGAGCTCAGGGAGAGTTGGGACAATGCTCTCAGGGTCAGGGTGGGACTGTTGGGATTGTCCTGTGCAGGGCCAGGAGCTGGGCTTGGATGATCCTCCTGGGTCCCTTCCAGCTCAAGATATTCTCTGATTCTGCTGTAGGATCATTGTGGCTGTGTAGGATACACTGGAATGGTGGGTCACTACTGAAGAGTGGATTCTCTGCATCATTTTGGAGGTGCTGTTGCAGGTTGGAGTGGGAGCTTCAGACAGAGTTTATGAGAGAAGCTCTTGTTGAGTCACGAGGTGCAGAGGGGACCCCTTTGCTTTCTAAACTCCTCAGAGAGGAGCCTGGGACAGCTGGATCCTGGCTTATCCCTGGACTTTGTCAGCAGTCTAAGTTTTACAGCCTTGTCCCTCAGACGCTAATGATGGCAAATCAGATACATGTCTGTAAAAATTTATTATTTATTATGATAAATGATTAGACAAAAAAAAAATCTCAATCAGAATTATTTACTACGCAGCATAAAAGCTAAAACTACTGTGATAGTATCAGATAGGACAGTGCACTGTATCAAAGCAATATTAAAGAAATTATGTTAAAGCTACCAAAACAAACAATTCTTAGAGATTGGTGTAACTCACCCAGGCCAATGACTGTGGGCAAATCTCTTTCACTCAGCCTTGAGGGACATCCCTGGGGAGCATCCCCTGCCCAAAGGATGAATCTCTACACACACTCCAAGAAGGAATATGTTAAAAGAATCCACCCTATGAAAAGTGGACTGGACTTTAAGAGTGTCCAGGGGCTGACTGCCAGTCATGTACCTCCAGGTCAGTTTAGCATCTGCCAAATCTCTGCCTCACTGTCAGGGTGTTGGTTTGAGGTTGGTTTGCCAGGTGGATTTTAATATAACTCAACACCAAAACCCAGCACATAGTGCCCCTCTCAGCCCACCACTAATAGCTTGAACAATAGGGCATTGTTTGAGGTTTTTGACCACATTCTGGGGCAGAACATCCTGCTACAGGTGCCCCCCTCAACAGATCACAAAGAATCTCCATTGGATTTTCTCTGTAGTTAAACACCTTTATTAGGTGGAGAAAGGGGAACAGGATCCTCAGGATCTGTTGCTGTCCCTATGGGCAATGCATGAAGCTTTATCTACATGTATTTATGGTCTGCCAGGGCCCATCAGTTCCCACAGCCACCAGTCCTTCACAGAATCCATCTGTAAGGCAGGGAGGAGATGTCCTGTGGTGCCAACAATTTCCCTCTGCATATTTGATGCACCCTTATGCATTTCTCTCTCCAGCAGCAATGGAATAAATGTAAATGCAGCTGCTCAACCTACTTCTGCTTAAGCCACAGATCCTGCAGCTCAGTGCTCTGCTCAAAGTACTCTGATTTTTACCTCCTTTTGGATAACAGCACTGCTGTAAATATAGCAGCTGTGAAAAAGACAAGTTTTCATTTATGCTGAGCTATCTGGCTTAACTCTTGCCAATCCTACTTGACCACTCTTCAGTGCAAAAAACTAATCCATTGCTGTGCAGTTGTCCCGTGCCAAAGGGGATTCTAAGTCTACTGCTGTTCAAACCACTACAGCAAAAGTATCTTTGATCTGTACCCAAAAAACTCATTATTGCTCTTCCATTAGGGATCAGATGGAAATAAAACAAGCTACACCTTGTTTTATAAGTGGAAATGCCGTTTCCTGCTGCAGCTGGAAAAACAAAGCTCCTTGGGATTATTGTAAGTGTCGGCAGGCACGGCGAGGCAGAGAGAACTCCTTCCCTTGCCGGTGCTTGCTGTGGCACTTGGGGTCTGATTATATTTCCATTGACTTGGCCATTCATCAAGTGCCTCGAGGAAGCAGCAGAGGCAGAAGTTCAGCTCCTTCCCAGTGTCCCTGCGGAGACAGGGAGCAGCCGCCGCCGCATCTGCCCCTTTGCAGCGCTCCTTTTAAANTCGAGGAAGCAGCAGAGGCAGAAGTTCAGCTCCTTCCTGGTGTCCCTGCTGCCTCTTTGCAGCGCTCCTTTTAAGACTGGATAAATAAATTAGAGAGAGGATCGTTCAAAAAACAAACCGTGAGCAGCTGGGGATTGCGGATGCGCCGGACCGTGCTCCTCCAGCGAAGGAAACAGCAGCCACGGGGAACTCTTAGGCAGCAGTTTGGCATCTCCTGGATTATTCAGTGCATCGTCTTTGCAGCGTCTGTGCACGCAGAAATGCTCAGCAAGAGATGTTACTCCTCCTAAGAGATGCCCTCTCTGGTTTTTTGCCCTTCCAGGGCTTGTTTTCAGAGTAGAGCTGTAGTCAGGTGAATCTTTCACTGGATTTGTGTTTTGGGTACTTGGTAGCTCCACAGATGGAGTATTAACTTAATGTTGTGTGGAGGACTCTTTTGAAAAGGAGATTTTATTCATCAGGGACACCCCTTTAATTAACTTCCACACTTCCGTGGGGAGCAGAATATAAAGACAGATAATAATACTAATAATGCTACTACTGTTAATAATAATAATAAAAACAACAACAAAAACAACAACATGTCTCATTACCATTACACATTAAAATAAAATGCTGCAGGAAGCAGAGTTTTGAGAGGGCTTTTTTTTAAAATTAAGATCTTAATAACATTTAATGTAAATTAAATATAATCATTGTCTGATTCCTGAGTGCATCTCTGAGGATGAAGAATAAGAAGTTAATTGTGCTGACAACATAGTGAGAAGTGCCAAAATCAAGCACCAGAACGCTGGTTAAAGTGCCTTTTGAATTAAGAGGTGTAAGGCAGAACTTTTATTTTTTTGTACTCCTGCTCCCAGTTATTTTGCAGCAGAGTAAAGTTCGTGCCCAGCACGAATTTATTACATAAGATATCTAACATAAAATTTACATTACAATGCAAATGAAGAAGACTTTATTTAACTTTAGAGATTGGGAAGGATCAGATGCAAGAGCCTAACAAGCCATTTTACTTTGGGGATGGGGAATTACTGGTATGTAAATCCCTGAGTTGTTCTGTGGGCAGATAATTTAATGAGGTCTGCAAAATGGATGTCAACTCCAGCATCTTGCTTTCTATTAAGAGGAATTAGGTATGGAAATCTGAGTTTTGAATCTGGTCCTTTTAAAATTCATGCATTTGGTGTCAAGATTTATGTGATTAAGGGACTGGGGATCAGGCTGACTGTGCACTCCTCAATGTTAGCAATGTGACAGGATTCAATTCCCAGCTCCCTCTCTTGCGATGGCAGTGTGGAATACCTGTCTGTGGTAGATATGATCTTTTCCATCTCAAATTAAAAGTGATGTAATTGCTCAGCTGGTGCATTGACTCCTGGGATCATCAGTAAGTGAAGTGCATTTTGATGAATGAACACAGAAATTGTATCTTAATTTAGATAAACAGAGGTAATAACTCGTTATTGCATCCAATTTTGTCTTCATATGGGATCATTTCTCCTTCTTGCATGATGCCAGAGGAGTCCATGCCTTCTGTGTGAGTGTTCAACCCTTGATGCACATCTGAATTCCTTTTCTGCAACTCAGAGATGTTGTCTTCATGGTACACTAAGCTTTCACTTGTAGGTACCTTGTATGAAATCAAGTGTACTTTTATTTACTGGTGAGGTGGTGAGGCCCTGGCACAGGTTGCCCAGAGAAGCTGTGGCTGCCCCGTCCCTGAAAATGTTCCAGGGATGGACAGGGCTTGGAGCAACCTGGTCTAGTGGAAGGTGTCCCTGCCCATGGCAGGGGTTGGAACAAGATGGTCTTGAAGATCCCTTCCAACCCAGGCCATTCTATGATCCCATGATCCTGGACAGCTTTCCCAACTGAGCTGTTTGCACAAAAACATTGAAGTGGGGAAAAAACTGCCAAACTTTGGATTTTGACCTCAACAACAGAGGTCTCAATTTATTTGTAGTTAAGGTTGTGTTTGGTAAAAGCTGTTTGGGGACTGGCCTTGTTCCTCAAAGGAGGTGCTGGAAGAGTTGACCTAAGTCTCGAAAGAGCTGCTCTCCATCAGAACTGACAGAGAAGCAGGAAGGAGCTGAAGAGTGAGTCAGGACAAGCCAGGACTTCTGGGTCCTCAGGACTGAGGGACTATAAATAGACATCTTAACTTTTTTTAAATCAAAGAACTTCCATTCGTTCCATATCTCACCACTCAAAAAAACAAGCAAAAAACAAAACGAAACAAAAAACCAAAACAAAACAAAAACCAAACCAAAACAAAACAAAACAACCAAAAAAACCCCCAAAAAACCCAAAAAGCAAACAAAAAAGCCACTGACAAATTACTCTTTTTTTCAGTACAACTGTGGCTCATATATGTCCTCTAAGGGAGAAAAACCATCATTTTCTCCAGGTCTTTTCCAAGTATTTCTTGAGTTTTTGAACGAAAACTCTTGGAAAACCACTCCTTTCTGACTAAAAGGATATGAAGTGCTCTCTGGAGAAGCTTAGAGGCTGAGAGTGCTCTGTTGACCTTATAAAGCTTGAGAACTACTGGACTGAGCTAATAAATACCTTTGGGAAGCATTTATGTCTCTTCCCCTTCGTTTGTGTGGTCCCAAAGAGCAAGGCCAACAACCAGTGCTTACAAGGAATAATGGTACTGGAATTTGGGGTGTAAAGGGGAGGGACACCCATGACTGGAGGGATTTGGCTCCGTTCCTGCCTGTTTCAGTGCTGGTAAAGCAGCTCTGCACCTTCACATCCCCGGTGTTTTCCTGGAGATACTGTGTCATTAAGGGGTAGGTGACCAGGGTAAGTAAATTTGTCCCGCTCAATTTCAGATTTCTCTCCCGAGTACAATATTTTCCTGGCCAAGCCATCAGGCAACTCCCCAGTCCCATCTCCTTTTGCTGTACAGCCCTTCTTTGAAAATTTGCCATCCCAACCATCTGTGCTGGCCTTGTTCCCTGTGCACCCCCTGTTTTCACCTTATCCCTTCCCTTTGAAGGGTCCACAGGCATTGTCTTTGTGCTGACAACAGGAAGTATATTTTGGGCACCTCCTTCCCAGTATTTCCTTCTGGCTTCCATTGCTGGTCAAGACCCAGGACTCCTGTAGCCCTTCTGTGCCTCCGTGCGCTGCTGTTGTTGTGTTGTCTCGATTGCTCTGCAGCTTGATAAATTTCTCCAAGTGTCTCATTATGCAATTAATTTCAATTGCAATTCCCATCATCTCTTCTCTTCTGCAGGCATGCCACCCAGCAGGAGACTAATAAAACCATCACGACTAGCACCAAAGCCATCAAGCAGCTGTCTGAGGTTGTCAGAGGCTCATCCAGGGTATGTGTCAGTCAAGATGCTGTTGGGGGAGAATGATGGGTCTTATGGAAGGAGGGATAATGAAAATAAGAAGTGGCAGTGGGTGCTTTAAAGCTGTTAAGCTCCGTGTCTTGCTGTTACTTCCTTTCCTGTTACACAAGTGTAGCTTTCACTTATAAATGACCCAGAGGAAAACAGCTGCAGACACCAGTTCTCCTCCCAAAACCGTATCATGTGGAATTGGAAATCAAGAACTCAGCAACAAAGCCTTTGGCCAGTTCACATCTATTTCAGGGTCTCAGTTTGGGTGAAAACATTTCAGAAATCATCTGGCTTCACATGAGTTTGGCATTCCAAGACTCAGTTGTGGGTGCACGGGGTGCAGGTGAGTTTGGGAGCCTGTTAAGTGTCTGGAAAGGCCGAATCCATGGAATATATCCGGATACGACACTGATTCAGTGCTGTGTGCTAGTGCAAAGGCAGCTTCAGGGATAGATAAATACAGGCTGTGGCCAGATCAGAGCAAGATTTTAAATTAGAATTTACCCCACTCCAAATTCCAGTTTACCCCAGACAATCCCATCTGTTTTATGGGCAGACTGGGCTGTCATCTGTAGGTTCAACTCATATGAGCTTCAGTGTCACAGGGTATGAATGGTCCCCACCCCTTTGTCCCCAGTGCAAAGATTGGACAAACAGAAGGTTTTTGACCTTCCTACAATGATTTTATACCCCAAATGTTCCTGCTGACTTTGGCCCGTGATGTGCATCATGGGGAAGAGCACAAGCAAATTGTGGGGACCAGATTCCTGCTGATGTGAGAGTTGAGGAGAAGTTTCACCCACACAACAGGTGATTCACCACCTGAAATGAAATAAGGTCAATTCTACTTGATTTCTCTTCCACTCTTGCTTCCAGCATCCATATGGGTTCTAAGGCAGGAACTTCCCTGAATTCATGTTTTATTTTCACTTGCTTCCTGCCGTTTTCCAAAGTCCTGCATTACTTCAACACTGTTCTCACTGCCCTTCCACCTAGAAATAAGACTGCTCTGAACACACAACTCATCTCTGACCAAGTGGTTTTTACAACCTGGATTTATGGCACTTTCCAACAGGCAGAGGAGATAAGGATTTAAAAGTTGAATCACCCCAGGATACCTTGGTAACCTGTGAAGGACCATGTGCAATTCAGTCTGTCTAAAAAAAAATGAATGGGTGATGGTCTACTCTAGAGGATGGGGAGATAAGCCTGGAATGACTTTTTCCACATATAGACATCAAACTTAATACCAGTATAATTTTTAACTTATTGCTTTGATTAATGA
>VZTH01004386.1:107007-193744 GCA_013397815.1 Aleadryas rufinucha | reverse complement strand
TTTTTTTTTTTTTTGTTGTTGTTTGTTTTCTTGCATAATTACATCTGAGCTTGATGAAACAGAAGATGCTGCCTTGGAGATATGGGGATCTGCGCTTTTTTTGTGCTGATCTCCAGGCTCTATTTTGTGACATAAATTGGGTCCAAAGTGGAATCAGGCATGGTCGCATCAAACCCAATTGCAGTGCCACACAAGAATGTCATTCTTTGCCCTTGAAGCCCATAAGGACTCAGGAGAAGAGTTTTTACTGTCATGGGGAGAAAAAGTGCAAAGTTGAAGGGAAATATTTAAGAGGTGAAGGAAATAGACACAAATGAGGAATAAACTTGCTGCTCTCTATTACATTGCATAATAACTTTTTTCTTCTCACTGGTCAATTAATTTAGCATATTTTATTTTTTTAAACTCTTCTTATCTAACAATGTGGAGTTTAAGTAATTAAACCTACAAATTTTGATAGAAATCCTGTAGCCCCTGTCCCTTATATGGAATAAGTTGTTCTGGTGGATATTGGCTGCTGGTCAGTAAGTCCCTCTTGGGAATCTGAGTAGCACTGCAAACTCTCCTCCCATAAAATTACTCACAGCATGAAAAGCCTTACAGAGCTTTATAGTTAGTCCTTACCAATCCATTTTTCCATGGATTGCCTTGCATACACACACAGACAAAGAAAAAAAAGCTTTTTTCCCCCTTTCTTCCTTAATTTCCACCAGTAATGCACTGCCAACGAGATGCAATATGGGACTTTCTCTGACTTCCCATAAATCTCCCAAGTGCTGCTGGAGCTATTGGAGTCAGGGTGCCCAACTGAGCAAATTGATAGTATTGCAGGAGCAAAGATGCTGCTCTAAGTGGATCAGTGTGCTACAAGGCAGGAGAGTGATGTAAAATGGCTCTTTTAGGGCTTCGTTCCAAACTAACCTCAAAGGATGTAAATAGAGAGGTAGATCTCAAATTCAATTTTTTTGGTAAGGTGAGTGCTGGAGCATAAGATCAGCTCTCCAGGGTGACAATCTTATTTTATTTTGTATGTGGAACAAACATAAGGTTTATGGGCCTTTATCTATAGAATGGGAATAATTATACTTGCCCTGCTCTAAAAATGGTTTTAAATCTTGAGATGAAGAACTGTAAGACTGGGATATTTTTCTGTGTGTGAAAATACTGCCATTAAAATTAAAGACGTTTATCCCATCCTTTATAAAATCTACTTTTGTAATCTCAAGCAGTTTACTGAAACAGCTGAAATGGCTGGAAAGTGAACATTTCTGCTCAGTAGCGTTAGTGTAGCTTGGAATTTGTTTGCCACTTGTTTTTTAAGGTGACATCCCGCTTCCTTGCAGCATTTCCCTCTGTAAAATCTGGGCACGTGAGCTCCTGCACATGTGAAATCTGAAATCCAGGGTGTAGAACAGTTCCAGGAGAACAGTTTGGGTTTGGTCATTCCCTCTGAGAGCATAGGTTTTGAAGCATTGTGGAGAGTTTCATCTGTCTGAATGTGTTCTTCCTTCCAAAAGTTTTTTTTTTTTTTTTAACATAGATTGAAACCTTGGAGGAGCAAGATCCAGACAGAAAGGCAGTGACATTTAGGTTCATGTTTTGGAAAACATGAAGATAAACTGGTTTTTGACAGTCAGACCAGGCAGAGGAAATGTTACGGCTGATGGACTTCTGAAGTCCAGTAAATATCCCAAATGAGGTGATCAACTCTATCTGGAGTTACCATCTGAATAAATAAATTTATATAGGAGGATCCCTTCAGTTATTTTGTCCAGTGCTATCTTGAATACCCAAAGTGGCATTTCTTTTGGTTGCTTTGGCCTGAAAGAGCAAAGCATCACATTTCCTAAAATAAAATCCTGTTGCATCCTGGCAGCCCCAGTGTGACTGATTTTTTTAGGATACCATTTATGCCCACCTTATTTATTTGGTGCCTCCCACCAGGACAATTTCCCATTGTTGCAGACAGAGTTTACTACTGGATTTATTTCTAACAGACCTGCTAACCAGCCTTCTTTTGTCCTAAAACAGCAAGAACGGCTTCAGCTGGACAGGCTGAAGAACCAGCTGTCAGATGCCATCCAGAGATACGGAGCTGTGCAGAAAGTGAGTGTCTCTCTTGCTTCCACTCTCCCCTCTGTGGATTTGGGAATGTGTTAAGTGTGAGTGTAATTCCCAGGAGCCTGGAGCATTTCCACAGGGCTGCTGATGTACAGTTTCCTCCCCCTTTTCTTTCTTTGTCAGTCAAGCAATCATAGGATCATAGAATTGAGGTTGGAAAAGGCTTTTAAGGTCATAAAATCCAGCCATCAACCCAGCACCACCTGAACCATGTCCTTAAGGGCCATATCCACGCATTCACTGAACACTTGCAGGGATGGTGTCTCCATCACTTCCCTGGGCTGCCTGTTCCGATGCTTGACAAGCTCTTCTCTGCAGAAATGTTTCCTAATATCCAATCTAAACCTCCCCTAGGGTAGCTTGAGGCCAATTCCTCTTGTCCTCTCGCTTTTTCCCTGGAAGAAGACAGTGACCCTCACCTGGCTGCACCCTCCTGTCAGAGTTGCAGAGAGTGAGGTCTCCCTTGAGTCTCCTTTTCTCCAGGCTGAGCTCCCCCATCCCCCTCACCCTCTCCTCATCAGCCTTGTGCTCCAGACCCTTCCCCAGCTCCATTCTCTCCTCTGGACACGCTCCAGCCCCTCAATGTCCTTCTTGTCATGTGGGGCCCAAAACTGACCCCAAGAATTGAGGTCTGGCCTCCCCAGTGCCAGGTTCAGGGGGTCTGTATTTCCCCTGGCTTAGCCACAGCATTATTTTGGTGCATCTTCTCTCTCACGGGAAAAGGAGAAGTGATTGTGCATTTCACCGTTTCTGCTTGCAGAAAACGGGCAGGCAGCACTGATAATTCAAATGTCGCCCCACCTTCTGCCTCTGCTCTGCTATTTGGCTGTGCCAGAAAGTTTCCAGGCACATTTTGTGGTTTGGATGTGTCACCAAGATCAAGCTGTTTAATAAAACAAGCAAAGCCTGAATTCCAGTCCCTTCATTTGCTTCTTGCTCACCCGCTTTACCCTGGGGAGGCTCTGGTGATGAGCAGATTTGCTTTGCTTTTAAACACTGTAGTAACGACTTAAATTTAGCATCCCCAAACTGCTTCCCTCCCCGGCAGTGCAAGTTTGGAGATCTGTCTGGATTAATCAAAATACAGCCTGGACAAACTCTGGTGGCTTTCTTGTATCACCTTAATGAGTCTGAGGCATGCCTACAACAATGGGAAGGATGTATTGTAATTATAGAGGTGTAATGAAATTTGGCTGGCAACATGCACTTAATAACGTGTCTCTATTAGAAACACTCTGGACTGATTGATTTCCCAGCACTTGCTGCCTATGCCTTAAAAATTAAATAAATAAATAGGTGGATGTACATAAAATTGCAGTTCAACAGTCCTGTCGTGTAACAGAATTGCATCATCTCTAGTGCTGCCTCATATTTTAAATCATTTACCTGTCCTATTCAAGAAACTAAGGGTAGGGTCTTTAAATGAAATTATTTTATGTGTTAAATTAGAAGTTGGAATGATTTGGGTAGAGCTCCACCCCCATACACACACACACACACACATCTATTTTAGACTTTCTTTTCCCCTAATATTCATGAGTACAGTCCATCTGAACTCTACATCTAGGTTGGATTTCTTTTATTTTAAAAACTGTCATCAATTCAGAAGTGCCAAAATTAACCACTGCAGTTTGTGAATGCCCGGCTGCGTCAGGAAACCAATCTGAGTGATAAATTGCTACTTATCCACGTCCTAGCTGTCATTCCTTAAATGCCTGTTTCAGTTTTGATAACCTTGTCATTCTGGGAGCTTTGAAGACTTTTAATGCCTGCAAGACTGAACTTTTCAATGCTTTTATACTCCCTTGTTTTTTTTCTAAAGAGTAAGAGCTTTCTCTGTGTCCTTTTCTTTAGAAAGCAGAAGAAAATAGCTTCATGCGACTCATTCTCTAAATATTTGGACACTGTTTTCTCAGACATTTTCCCTCTCTTTTTTTTTTTTTTTTTTTTTCTTTTCCTTTTAACAGAAAATAGCAGAGAAATCCAAAGCTTTGCTTCCTACTGGGCAGAGAAGCACCAAACAGGTAAGTTCACGTGTGTCTCTGTGTTTGGCAGTAAGTACAGTGCTAAAATAAAGCTGTTTTCTAACCCCACTAATGATGCTGAAGAGCTTGGAGCTCCTCCACTGCCTACATTGAAGCCAGTGAGGTGTTTTTCCAGTAGAGATTTGTGACATCTTTGGAGGTGGAAGATAACAGGACTTGGGGGAAAAAAAGACTTATATAAGACCTGTTTAATTATTCTCTGCTTTTCTATCCTCGTGGGGCTGTTTTTCCATTCTTGATGGGAGTTTTGTCTGCTATGAAATACATCAAAAAGCAGTCCTACTCCCCCTTTGCCTGGAAACTGGGCTTGTAGGCGCAGTGAAATCACATTCCAAGGACAATTTCGTGGAAGAAATTGAGAGGAGTTTTTATCGAACCTGTCCCCAGTTTTAGGAGGGATTATGTATTCTGCTTTCTTTGGCTGCATTGCACTGTGCTTCACTATTATATACATATGCAAATTGAGCCTTTTTATTCTCTTTTAGCCCATATAAGGAACTCTTTCAATGAATAAATGCTATATGTAGTCAGAGTATATATATTTATTCTGATTTGTGGATACATATTCATACATACTCTGATTACTCCATATATGATGCATATATTAATTTTCATATGTACATGTATGTGAATGTATATATAAAATATAAAAATATAAATATAAATAATATTCTATATATTATTTATATAAAATATTTTTTCTATAATTAGATGCATGTGTGCCAGTGAACATATGCAAATTATTGAGTAAAACTATATGTTTGTGTAGATATATATGAGTATATATGCATATGTGTGTATTCTTTCACAAATATTAGTGCAAAATATTATAGATTTAATATATATGTGTGTGTTTAAGAAATCTCCAAAGATTTCCAGGAAAGGTTTGATGCCAAGAGATCCTTTGGCTGCAGTAAGGGTTCAACAGAGATTAGGTTGGTCTGTCAAATACTGCTTGCCAAAAAACTTGTAGGTATTTGCAGCTGATACTGTGCCACCAAAACCCAGAACTCTATGCCTAATTTCAGTGATTATTTCTGATATTTTTGACACTTTTTTTCATTTAAAGGGCAATCAGCAGGTTTTCTGCTTTCCCAATGACTTTTCTCTCCCTACCTTGTTGTACCACCTGATTTTCTACAACCTTCTTAATGTATATAAGAAATAGTTGTACTTTATAAATTCATGCCTTTCTGTAAAGAAGGGTGGAATGGTGCCACTGAAGACCCCACCATTAGTGCAGATAAAGAAACCAAAGCTTTGCTATTAACTAAGTTTCAAGCAATTACAATTGTGCCTTAGATCTTGTTGCTTAGTTGGTTTAGGTGTCAGTGAAATGAAACAACCAAAGGGCTGATGAATTCCTTTATCCAGAGTGAGGGTCCCCACCACCACCTTTGGAGAGATTGTGCACAGATGTTACTTTTCAGCTCTGTGTTTATAAAAATTAACAGTTTGTTTTTGTCCACCAGCTGGTGATCTGTGTTGAACAGGGGCATAAATAACATATCCTTTAACTGTGGTGAAATCCAACATACATCGAATATTTCTTGGGTCATTTTGTGCAAATTAACTGTGATTTGTTTTCACATCCTCTGTATTGCATCGCTTTTTGGGCTTTTAACCAATTTTGTCTGACTGCTGTTGGTGGAGTGGGTTGCAGAGGAGGGAACAGCTCTGCTTTTACCTGGACTACCACGTGGTGGCATGGCCATGGCTGTTCCATAGGATGTAGGACTCTGCTGGCCATTAACCAGTGCAAATAGAATGAAGAGTACTAATTACTGTGAATTGTTGGCACTGGGAGCAAGCCTGGATGAAACCAGCTTTTTTTGCTATGTTGAAAATGGTTCATGACTCCAAAAACAACTTTCTCTGGAAGTAAACAGAGTTTTGACATGGGAGAAAAATAGGATGTCGGACAAAAATACTCAAATCTTGAAGCAAGTAATAGTGGGGTTGGAAACAAAAGGAGGCTGGAGGAAGAATGGGACAGAGACAAACCCCCTTTGCCTTAAACCAGGTGAGAATCCAACCACTGGGAGGCTGCAGCAGGATCAGTTTGGTGTGAGTCAGGCAGAATCAGCAGAAATTGGGTTAAACTGGATCAGCTCAGGTTGTTTCTCCTTGTAGCCGTCGCTTGCAGGTGAAGTGAAGTGGTTTTGGTGGATTACAAAAAAAGGAGGTTGTAGCATGTCCTTGGTGAGATGGTTCTGACTCAGAAAGAGGCTTGATCACACCCAAGAGCAAACCTTTTTCGTGCAGTGACACTTGCTTGGGCTGGGGACACGTGAGTCTTCATGCAAGAAAAAGATGAAAATTAATTCACATCTGCTTCAGCTTCCCTGTACGTTTGCAGCTTCACACATCCCCTCTTCTTCCTCCCTCCAGTACAGAAAAGAGAAAAATTAAAGGCATAAAACCTGCTGAAGGCGATGCGGTGCTGTGGTTAGTTTTAACTTATTACTATTATTTTTCCAGCAGCAGATTGGCCAGGACATGCAAATTTATGGTTCCCACAGGAACTGTAACCTGACCACTATGTGAATGTATTAGGCATTAAAGTTAACACCCTATACAGTAATGCAAAATACTACATATGTTCAGGAGACCTGATTTATGGGCCTTGTGAAGCTTCACAGTGACTTGGTGCAGATCCAGCCCTGATTCAAGCACTGCTCGCCTGCAGGGCTTTGTTCTCTTTTATTTACACTTTAATTTATTACGGCAAATTTTAAGAGGTCTGAAGAATGCTCGTTTTTCTGGAGGCCTGTCCCTATACTTCTCTCCCACTGGTGAGTGGGAAAGGTGAGATGTTGGGTAACACAAGCCCTAAAAATTTCCCTTTAGGGAGTAATTGATTCCCTAGACCCGTGTAACAGGTAAAAATTGCCGTAGGAAGCCTTGGGAAAATTAGTTTCCTGCCCATTGTGGTTTGTTGTAAGTACTCTTTAATTGAGTTTATTTGTTTATAAAGGCAAAACAAAGGCATTGATCCAAAATTCCTTGAAGCCTGAAGTTATATAAATTCTTAATCAAATATGTGTTTGTAGGAATGTGTTTGTGTGTAGACAAATCGATGGAGTTCTATAGGTGCACATATTGAAAGACACAACCTTTTACGACACTACATGATCATTGTTGAACGTGCCTTGTGGCAATGATTAAAAAAAAACCAACCAAACCCTTTCCCTTGAATCTGTGAAAGTAATTTTAAATATTCACCTACTGGCCAAAATAAGACCTCAAAGGGCTCTTTAAGGGGGATTTTGGAAGGTAGTTTCCAGTTTATGGGAATTGCAAGTGCAGCCTACAGCAGAGACAGGATTTGGAGATATTGTCGCCTCTGCTCCTGATTATTTTTGGGGCAGATGGGTTTCAAATCCTATTTCTCCCCCTGAACAGACACACCAAGGTGTAAACTCCTCCCAGGCAGAGTCCAGGGTAGGAGTGGGAGTGTTTCAGGTGTCCCCTGGAGCCTGGGACAGTGTGGTCAGTGGCAGGAGAGGCTGGACAGCCAAGCAGCTGCATCCCCTTGGGTGACATCCATGTTCTAATAGCACAGGAAGGATTATCCATGATATTAAAATAATTAATGGTAGGCTGTGGAAAATCCACAACAGAGCCAATGATGTCTCTTTATATATTTATTATAATATATAATTATAAAGGTGGAAAGAATCCTTCTTTTTAATTCTTCATAATTATTCTGCATCCAACATCATCTGCTACCCACAGAAAGAATCTGTGGTTGTGCCCATGGTTGAATGAGTTCAAGGGATGGGGCTGGGAGCAACCTGGTCCAGTGGGAGGTGGCCCTGCTCATGGACAGAGGGGTTGGAACAAAATGATTTTGAAGGTTCCTTCCAACCCAAACCATTTTGTGATACTCTGAAATTCTCTCTTCTCCACTAACGGGGAGGAAAGTGGGTTTTTCTCACCATGCAGACTTTGTGGGTGGTTCCCCCAGGGGAGTGGGAGAAGGGGAAGCACAGCTCTCTTTTAGCTGAGGAATGAGTTTTAATCTAAAACCACATCAGAAATCTGAACAGGCTCTTTTATTTTTTTTGGAGGAAACTTTCCTAGCAATATTTAGAAATTAAAATTACAGTAATTGTCGTGGTGTAATGGCATCCCTCTTCATTTCCTGCTGCTCATGGGGAGAGGAAAGAATAATTACTGCTCTGGAGCATGGCAGTTGCCAAAAAGATGTCTTTGTTTCTTATTCTATGGGCCTGCTTGACCCGTCTCTCAAAGGTCAGTAAATTATATTTCTTAGGAGCACAAAGATGGGTAATAAATATCCATTTGCATATACAAGCTTTTTATTTCTCCTGACTGCATCAGTTTATTCTGGCTTTAAATTGACTTCCTGCCCATAGGAAGCATCATTTCTCCCTTTCTTCCTGTGTTTATGAAGTTGGGGTTTTTTATGTGATTAGAGTAAAATTCTCATTTTGGGGGCAGCAAGATCCAGTCCTTGGCTTTATGGGAGAATAACTTTTTTTGGCAATAATGTCTGCATAAACTGCCTATATGGATGTGTGTGTGCAGTGGCTTTGGTTATTTGGGCTTCTATTTTTAGCAGGCCCTTGTCATGGTAGTTGTTGTATAAGCACAGCTACTCCCTTGTGCCACCCTGAGGGCCTCGCAGGCTGAGCCAACACCAACAGCTTATTTTGAGCAATAATTAACAATGAGTTTTTAATGCAGTAGCTGCTCCTCATGCTCCTCTTGTTTGAAACCAGCTTCCACGTTTGTGAGAGGACGTGGTGCGTATTTTCCTGAAATGCAAAATTGAATTTCTCACAATCAAAATACAGCTTTTGGCCCGACAAATGGAGCTTTTTATTTACACATTTGTCTTATTGACTCTACCATCTTATCTCAGAACTCATCCCAGTTCCTAATGTTCCAGTCTGGCTGCTGTATCTCAGGAAATCAAGCCTTAGCTTTGGTGAGAATTTATCTTGCATATGTGGTAGTAATTGCTATGTCTTTTCAAGGTCGTTTGGGATGCAGCTACTTCTGTAAAAAGTGTTATTTCAATAATGTCAACTTTGTTTTAAATGACTGTGCATCCATTAAAAGCCATATTGTAATCAACCCACTCCCCTGTTCCTAGGGTTGTCAATATGGAACATTTAAATCACACAGTTATTTTTTCTTGACTTTACTCAAGTGTGGGCTTTTGTTTGGTTTTAAAGGGTTTGGGTTTTTTTTAAGGCAGTCATTAAAGCAATTTTCTTAAGAAAATTTAAATATTTTCTTTTCTTTTTCTGCCTCTTTGGGGGTAGAGAAATACATTCTCATAGAGGGATTTAATAAGTGGATGGAAATAGATTCACACCTAATTTTTAATTTGTTCCTTGTATTTTCAAGGGAGGTGGAATCTGTTCTGAATGTCCCAAAGTACTCTTCTTGCTCTGCTTCCAGTGTGCCTGGGAAGGGAAGGTCTTTCTTCTCAGCATGCCCACGATCTTGAAAAAAAATTCCAGTGGGCTTTATAGGCACAGAAGTTCCCCAAATAACCATTAAACTCCCCTTTTGTCAGGGATGCAGAATTTTTCAGCTGTAAAACTTAAAATGAAGAATCCTGCACCAGAGCCCTTGGGAAAACACCCGGATTCCTGATGCTGCTGGGGGCAGGTTTTATGGGACACCAGGAGTGCTCTGGGCTTCAGTAAAAACGTGTAAGAAACACCCCAAATGCTGCTATGTCTTTATTTGAGGGAATTTTCAAAAGCTGGAGGTATGAGCTTCCAATAACATTCCAATCTCCTTATCCTACAAGAGAAGAAAAGTAAGAAAACACCAAACTTATATAGAAAAGGAGTGCGTATCATCAGGTTTGGGGGGGAACTTGCCATTTCCTAAATTCCCAAACAACTTGAGCGTTGTGGGTTTTCCTTGGCAATCCTCTATCAAGTGCCTGTCAAGGGATCAGCCCCCTTTGCCTGTGTCTGCTGATGGAACTTCAGCTGCCTCTATTAGCACCCAGGCAAAGAACTGAGTTTTCACTGGCTGGGTTTTGGTTAGTTAAGGGGTTTTTTTTTCAGTTTGTTTGTTCCCTTGTGTGTTTTTCTTTATTTTTTTTTTTTCTTTTTCCTTTTGTTTGAGTGAGAAAGGACAGAGGTTTCTGCGTGGGCAGAGGATGCAGGCGAGGGAAGAGTTTCTTTTGTACGAAGCCTCCTCCAGAGCAGCTCGCTGGCTCCTCTACCCCAGCTCTGAGTCACTGCTGGAGCCTCAAACCGAGCGGTTGTTTTGTCTGGAATGTGCCAGCCTCGCCCCCAGCTCTTCAACCACTCGCTTTTATGCTCCCAAATCCTGGGAGACACTTTCCTCTCACCCCACGCTGGCACAGACCCTGCCAGGAGGGCTGTGCCCGGGGAATGGTGACACCGGGGTTGCGTGGAGGCGTTTGAGGCCACGGGATGAAACGCTGCCACGAACCAGCCTTGCTAATGGGAGAGAGCACTTTGACAGGGAAAAAAATCTATATTGTGCCCAGAGGCTGGGACAGATCACTCAGCTGGTGCCCACGTTATTGTTCTTCCATAGCCAGGGACAGCTCTGCAAATATTTTTCCCCACTGCTCGTGGTGGCTGCCTGGGTAGTTGCTGTGCTTCTGTCTCGTGGAATCACAGAATGGTTTGGGTTGGAAGAAACATTAAAAATCATCTGGTTAAAGCCCCCTGCCGTGGGCAGGGACACCTTCCACTATCCCAGGTAGCTCCAAGCCCCATCCAACCTGGTCTGGAACACTTCCAGGGATGGGGCAACCACAGCTCCTCTGGAAAACCTGAGCCAGGGCCTCATCACCCTCATAGGGAGGAATTTCTTCCAAATATCCAATCTAAATCTACTCTCCTTCTGCTTAAAGCCATTCCCCCTTGTCCTATCACTCCATGCCCTTGCAAAAAATACCTCTTCATCCTTTCTACCCACTTAGGTACTGTCAGCTCCTAAATTTAAAGGATACTGCAGATGCACATCTTCCTGTCACACCAGGTTCATTCATGGAGGGGGTCGCTGCACCCATATAGATGAGAAAAGCATTTCTCCCCTATTACATGAGTTCCAGACATGGTCTCAAGGAATTCTGAATCCTCTTTCTTCCTGAGTGTTGCTTTTTACCCAGTGAGTGTGGGCAGTTCATGGTTCCAGTCAGCACTGCTGGCACAGATTTGTATGTCTGTAAATATATACGTGCATCTGTAGATATCTGCACCTACATCAATATAAATAAACATAAATAAAAAATAACATGAAATATAACTGTAAACACAGTGGCAGCTGGATGGACACTCACCTTGCTCAGGGAGCTCTGTCCTTGCATGCAGCTTTTCTGGGCAGTGGGGGTCACCTCTGGCAGCTCTGTCAGATCTGTGTGACAGCAGTTGAAGAGGAGAGCAAACACAGGCCAAGATCCCAGAGCTGATGAAATGTAGGCTGGGTCTGCAGGACATGTGTGGCCACAATGGCAGTACTATAATTATTTAAAAAATGAATTAAAAGCTTGAATTTTGTTCATTTTATGGGCTTGACTCCCCTGTATATTCCTTTTTTTTTTTTTTTTTCAGAAGCATAATTATATAGTGAGTGTTTCTGCCTAGTGGAAGTGGTTTCTGCTGGTGTGAGGGGGATGCTCATACGACCCCATCCACCTCTCCTCCTTCAACTTCACCTTCCCTAAGTTGCACTGCAAGAGTCTAAATTGACTTTTGCCCTAGCAAAGATCACATGCAGCAACCGGAGTAACAAATGTGAAACCTTACTGAGTGTGTCACCTTGCTCCAAAGTGAATGCAGTGTTATTTAATACATTTAAACCCCCCTGTGGAGATGAATTATTGAAAGGAAGGAAATTGTATTCTTCTAAACCCACTTTGATGGCTGCATTTATCACATGATTAAATGGGGACAGCAATGGTATTTTCCCACTAAAAAATGCTTGTGGAAATATGTTAACCCTTGCTGCACCAGGGTGAAGACAATATTGACCTTTGTAGGGCACATCTTATTTGTTTTCAGGGTCTAAATAACCAGTGTTATTTCCATCATAAAACTTTAGGACATTTAACCTCTTTCAATCCTGTGTACAAGGCAATGCTGTTACCTCCCCTGTACTGCATCTCACCTCTGATATCATAGAATCATGGAATGATTTGAGTTGGAAGATTCCAACTTTCTGCCATGGGCAGGGACACCTTCCACTAGATCAGGCTGTTCAAGCTCTTTCAATTTGTCACAACTATTTCTGATTTAATGAAAACACAAGGAAACACAGCATCACACTTAAAATTCTGATTCTTTATTCTGTTCCTTAGTTCTGGTGCCCAGCTGAAAACTATAACCCAAATTTGTGTTGTTTTTGCCGAGTTAAACTTTTGCTGATTTACTGGTTTTGTTACAGAGTTTCATCCTCACTTTTAATGACAATCCAGGATGCTGAAATTCTTTTGGAGTTAACTCATAAAGCTGGACGTATATCAGAGAGGTAATTTATATGCAGTGTCATTATAAAACACAACAGTTTCTGTAGGATAAGGCATGTGGTGCAGATAACATTTCAAGTAGTTATTTTTGAGCTGATAGCAACAGTCTGTGTGATAAATAAAATAAATGTGTTCACCTAAACACAGATGGAGGTTCTCCACTGCAATCTCACAAACTTGTTGATTTGAGAAGGTGTCTCTGAAGCAAATAATTCCTTTAAGTTTAAGAGAATTTTTCACCCAGTTGTCACAAATATGAAATAGGTGGTGGTTCAGAGCCTACACCATGGGCAAATCTCAATGAAAATTCCAGGATACGCTTCCATAGATAAGAATGGAAAGGAGCTGGACTTGATGGTCCTCATGGCTCCTCTCTAATTTGAGTTATTCTGTGATTTCTGGGAATGAAAAAATGGAGCCCTGAGTGCTGCTCATCACTGCCACTGTCAGGAACAAATCAAAGTTGTGTGGTTGGTACCTGCTGAGCATCGCCCTTGTCCCTGCTCATCCCTGTAAACTCTTAATGAATCCTGGGGGAAGTGATGCAGCCAAGCCATCACTGATCTTCTCCTCTTGTGGGTGTTCAAATGGGCAGTTTGTCACTTCAACAGCGAGGTGACAGCACTGCATCTTACTGTGTCCCCTGCAGCAAAACACAGTAAAGCTTTGCAGTGTCCCCTTCGTTAATCTGCTTTAATTAAAGCTGTGCTACCACGTGATACCCTGAGGTGAGCATTAGGTCACTCCAGTGAGCCTTGGATTAATTGGGTTTGGTGCAAGAGGACTTTTTCCCTGCTCCCTAAACCAGTTAAGGTCTCAGTCTCACCTCTGGTCTCAGTGTCTTCTCCAGATGCTGGAAGAGAGCTGGGAATGGCAGAGCAAGGAAGGTTCTTCCTCATGGGAAATGAAAGTTGATCTTCTGCCCCTTTTTGTGCAACTTCCCAAAGCCAAATTCACAGACAAGAGGTTCCCAATGTCCTCCTTGGCACACAGGGACATTGCCATGGAGAAACCCAAAGTGGCTGTATGGAGAAACTGGATGGAACCACAAATGTTTATTTCCATGAACCCAGTTTTCCATGGGGCAAAGCTGAAGATCCCGTTTCCAATCTGTGCAAGCCCTGGGTTTTTTGTGAGCTGTGGTTTGCACACCTCACATGGATGAAATGAAAAGCTTCAGTGTTTTATTTTCTGCCTTCACTGAGTCTGTAAAGTCCTGAATGTAATAAAACCCTTGAGATGGTTCCTAGAACCTTAACTCAATATTACACTTCACTCAGTTGAATCTCTTGATCTGCTACATTTCTTGCTTTAAGAAGGATTTCCCTTTCCCCTTCCCCTTTTCCTTTCTGTATTGGGTTGCATTCACATGAAGAGCTCAGCAGTGATGTGCTGAGAAACAGATTATGGCCCTAAAAAAACCAACCCGAAACAGCAAACAAAAATAAATAAAATAAAAAACCAACAAAGCGTCTTCTTGCAATCAGAACTGATTTCTGGTGAGCAAGGAAGGTGTCTTCTCCCTTTCTGTGCCCTGCAGTTTGTAACTGGTTAGATGATTTAAGGAAAGAGAATGGGAATGTGGCTTTTATGTGCAGCAGGACATAGTGACCTCTTCTGGAAGCTGAGCACTGGGAAGTTTGATGGCCCTACGGTGGGAGCTCCTAAGTTGACCCCTATATTTCAGCGTGATTAAAAGCACCGCTGAAGAGCCAGGCACAGGAAAAAAAAAAAACACCTTTCACAGCAGTTGCTGGGAGTGGGGCGAGGGAAGCTGTGGATGCTGCACACTTTGGAGTGCCATCTGCTGGCACAGCACTCGGTCGGATACAGGAGCCTGGATTTACACTGCTCGGATGAAAACGGTGTCAGGGAAGCCCTGATGAATCACTGAGATGAGAATAAACTCTGCAAAGGGTTGGGGTGAGACGGGATGTCTTGTGTGTCTGTTGAAGACAGAATCCCTTGCTCGACTGTGGAAATCTGCTCCATGTCCCCTCTCTGTACTGAGGAGAGCACACATACTAAGCAGGGTTTAAATAAATATAATATTAATGATTTTGTGTATAGATATATGACTTCTGAGGTTCCTAGGGAGGAGGAATTTGACCTTTAGTTCACATCTGCTGGAAGTTTGGCATTTTTTAGCCTCAGCTGGTCTGGTTCTCATCTTCAGTGAAGTCCACAGGTCTGTGCAAGTCCTCTCTCTACCCAGTTCACATAATTTTGGCACCCAAAGGTGAGCATAGGTCTTGCTCATTAGCACATCTGACTTAGGCACAGTGAGCTCTAGAGGGCCATCTGATAAATGGCAGCAGGTCACATGGTGACACATTTCTGGTGTAGCATGGGGTAGTGCTAATTTGCTATTCTTGAGTTTAAAAGGTTCAAAAATTTTTAAATGAACAAAAATCCTCAGCTCATCGGTGTGAGAACAGGTAATGGTGATAGCAAATGGTGTTCACCTGTTGGACACCTGCCTGCCTGATTAGAGCTGCCAGGCAGTCCCAGACTGGAAAAAACAGGGCTGTGAGGGAGTGTTTTGCACAAAAAGGGGGAAAGGGATTTTTATTTATAGAGAACCATATTTTTTGCTTAAATATTTTGGTGTCTGCCTTTTTTTTTCTTTTGTTTTTATATGTTTTGTCCCTCATACAAAGAGACTCATTTTACAAAGATGAATTCTTTGCATGTGGGATGTTGTTTATTTTCTTGTCCTACACCAATCCTGTTTCTCTTGAGATACATTTTATTTTGAGCTTGATGATACCCAGAAAACCTTTTTCTATTCCTAGAATTGCTTGTTGCTTCCAAGCCTACAGGCACTGACCCGCGGTAGACTTGAGTTCACACAAAATCCCTTTAATCACCCTTTTGTCTTCTTGACTCTCCCCTTGTGTCCTCTTCAATCTCAGAGCTCACCAGTGCTACTTTTTCCCCTTCCAAGCCCTGAGGAGCAGGAAAACATTGCAAATTATTAACTGGCCACCAAAACAAAGGTTTTAAAATGTGTGGTATGGAGCTTTGCAGGCTATTTTTGGAGCTGCTTTATTTGGAACTGCTTCTTTGTTTACAAACTGGTGATTGTATATAGGACTTGATAACAAATAGGAGGTGAGTTGGGAAACCTTCTGATGCTGAATTTTAGTAGATGCCCCTGCAGATCACAAACATTTTGCAAACTTAGATGTTTCTACTCTGTAGGGGGAAGAACCCATCCTCATTTGTGGTGTGTGGCCCCTGGCTGGACACCAGTGTCCACAAAAGCTGCATTGTCACCCCCCTCTGCTGATCAGGGGAGTCAAAATGTACTGAAAGGCTTGTGGGTGAAGATAAGGACAAGGAGAAGTCCCTCACCAGTTACTGCCAGAGGCAAAACAGGCTCAATTTGGAGAAATTAGTTTAATTTCTTACCAATTAAATCAGAGTAGGATAATGAGAAACAAACCCAAATCTTAAAACATCTCTCCCGTACCCCTCCCATCTTCCCAGGAAAACTCACTCCTGAATTCTCTGCCTCCTCCCCACCAGCATCACAGGGGGATGGGAAATGGGACCAGTTCTTCCCAAGTTGTCTCTGCTCCTCTTTCCTCCTCACACTTCTCCAGAGCAGGGCCCTTCCACAAGGTTTCAAGTCCCACCAAGCAAAACTGCTCCAGTGTGGACTCTTCTCTCCACAAGTCCACAGGTCCTACCAGGGTTCTCTGCTTTGGGTTCTTGTGGCTTTTGTTCTATTTCTTTCATTCTGTTTTTTCATGATTCTCAGAAGGAAATGGAAATTGGTGGGTCTGGATGTGTTTATAAAGAGCAATAGGTTGAGTAGCTGTCAGATGCAAGGACTTTTTACATGCAAAGAGTTTGCAGAATTGTTGTGTTTGCTGGGTTTGTTTACCCACTCTTTATCACGGAATATTGGGTGTGGGAATGGGAGTAGACCTGGCAAGTGGAGTCAGACACTTTTGTGTGGCCCTTCAGTGAAGGCTCCTGTCTCTGAGAGCAGAGGAACCAGTCCATGGTGTCTTCACGCTGAGGGGATTTGGAGAGCACCCTGTATCTTTCAGTGGGGTTGTGTTGTTGTTTTCCTTGCTTACAGAGCAGGAAAGATGGAAGGGAGAATGAAAGTATTTCAGAGAGATTCATCACATGTGATTTCCTCTTCAAGAAAGCCGTGTAGTCACTGCAGACGTTGACAGGAAGTCATTTTGCAAAAGGAGTGATGTGACACCTTCCTCTGTTCATTTCCCTGAGTTCCTACTGAAAAGCCAAGGAATGGGCAAGATATTTCATATTTATCCACATCATTACATTTAACACCTCGGAGCTTTCCTTTTGATATCCTCTGTTAATTCCCAGCATCACAGCAGGAAACAAATCAATCTCCTCGTTCCCTGCTGCAAATATTTGGCGATAAGGTTACCGATAAGCTCTAAATTAGTTTTCATAGTTTCAGAATGCAAAGTTATAGATGCTGTAGCCTTACACACCATGGCAACTGGTTCCTCCTGGCAGGTTGCTCCACTGCCTATGATAAAGATGACTTTGGCTTCATTTCAGGACAAGTGATGTGAGAAGACCGCTTGTCTGCAAAATCTCTTCCATCAAGAAAATTCCTTGCGCTATGATTCACTCATGCCATATGTGGAGGAATTAAATTCTGGGTGAGATGCATGAAGGAAACCCCACAGGAGGAGAAATGATTTGACAGCTGATCCATAGAGCTCTTTCAGCCACCTCTAAAGAAAATGCTGTGATGCCAGTATCAGTTTCATTACACATCTGGGCTTGACTCATCTGCTACAGTGAAAGAAGAAAGAAACCCAAAGAAATAATTAAAGTTCATTATTGAGTGTACATGAAATAGCATTATTAAAGTATCTCCCTCACATATATTTATAACCCTTCTTCCTGACAGAGCCTGACATGTTTCGCAAACACCACTGAATGATTATATATTCTTTGCCCAAAATCTGAGGATGTTGCTCTGCATTCTATTCATCACTTGCTCAGTCAAAATTTATGTTCCTGCACAATCTGTACGTTTCCTGAGATCTCTTTGTGTAGGTACATTACTCATGAGGCCTACCAGGCACACTTAAAATAAGTCAGGGTGGAAGGGCTCAAATTTCTTCCAGGGAAAGCCAAGTTTTTCTGAGGAGTGTTGGACTGGGCACTGTCACTGCAGGTCAGGGTGAGGCTGGAGGAGAAGAATATCTCCATCCTCACAAACCCACATGTTTTGGTTGGCAGGACGGAGTTATCAATGGAATTATCCAGGAAAACTGAGCTAGCATAGCACCTCTTGGAAAAATACCTGGGACTTCAGGATGTGGGCAATGTTCAGAATCTTTTGGAAAACTCAGCCAAGTGTAGTTTCTTTTTTTGACCAGGGCAGTGATTGTTCCTCTGTACTCAGCACTGGTGAGGCCACACCTCAAGTGCTGTGTCCATTTCTGGGCCCCTCAGGTCAAGAGGGGTTGGAGTGTATCCAGAAAAGGTCAATGGAGCTGGGGAAGGGTTTAGAGAGTCAGTCCTGTGAGGAGAGGCTGAGGGAGCTGGGGAAGGGTTTAGAGAGTCAGTCCTGTGAAGAGAGGCTGAGGGAGCTGGGGGGCCTCAGCCTGGAGAAAAGGAGACTCAGGAGGGACCTGCTTGCTCTCTACAGTTCCCTCACATGAAGTTGTAGCCAGGGCGGGGTTGGTCTCTTTTCCCAGGTAACAAGGGAGAGGATGAGAGGAAACGGCCTCAGGCTGTGCCAAGGGAGGCTCAGGTTGGACATCAGGAGGAATTTCTTCATGGAAAGGGTGGTTGAGCATTGGAAGGGGCTGCCCAGGGAGGTGGTGGACTCACCATGCCTGGAAGTGTTGAAGAAGCGACTGAACGTGGCGCTTGGTGCTCTGGTCTGGTTGACAAGGTGGCGATTGTTCAAAAGTTGGACTCGATGATCTTGGAGGTCTTTTGCAACCTCAGCAATTCTAACAGAATTGAAAGTAATTCTAACAGAACTAAAGCCCATATCAGCGTCCTTGGGAGACTGGCCCAGGACACACCTCAAGGGCTTGTCTCTTTGTTGTGCTCCCACTGGGCTCACCCCCTTCTGTTTACCACATGAGACCTGAAAATAGATCCGAGGAGTATGGATTAGCTGTGTGGCTTTGGTGTATTAGCACAGCTGTGTTTGAGCTGAGCAGCAGCAGGGGTAAAAGCACAGGCAGTGGATGCAAATAGAAGGACTCCAGCAGAAAGGTAATGTAAGCTCATCAGGGACTTTAAAATGCTGAGCCAGATCTGTGCTCCTTTGCTGATGGAAAGTGTCACCTCCCTCAGCAGGCAGTGTCAGTGGTTCAGGGAGAGCTTCCCATGGAGAGAGCCAGTGTGCAGCCTCATGATTGTGATAAAATATGCAGGGATATTGTGGACTCAGTCACCTTCCACAATTTGGTGTGGAAAATATATGTCCAGCACTAACTGTGCCAACAATTTCTTCACTCAGTCTGATCTCAGATAAATAGACAGTTTAGTATTTATCTGGAAAAGCAATTTTTTCCCAATTCTTTTTTTTTTACCCATTTTTGTCTTTATTATTAGAAGTACCCTGTGGCAAGAAAGATTCTTTTCCAGAATGTGGGCAGAATGTTGGTTTATCTTCAGAAATTAGTGACAAATATCTCTTCAAGGGAAGAGAGATATTTTTGCCTATAAATGAGATTTCCTGCTCCCCAATAGTTGGTCTGTGTATGGTCATGAAGGAGAAACAACAGGAATGTGCAGATTTTCATAATGGCTACTCTGGTTTTGGAAAGATTCTCTGCTCTCCTTCTCTCACCCTTCTTGCTGAAATATACCAGCACTAGTGAGGGTTCCAGTCCCTGTGAGTGTCCTGTCTCAGCCCGTCATACCTGATTGGGAGATCTGTGCATTTTGAAGGTAACCTGGATCTGCCTTTGGCTTCCTTTCAATTCACTTCCATGCTTTCTTTAATCTTTAAAAGGTCCCCTTTCTGAGCACCTTTTGTGTTCTTCTTTCACTCTTGCTCAGTCCCTGCTCTCATTTGTTTGGTTGTCCTTCTTCCTTTGTCACCATCTCTGCTTTCCCCCTTTACTCTGTTCATGTCATCCTCCTTTGTGAAATTTTTGAAGAAGCATTTGAGAGCAAACAGCACTGAAGCCATTTCCTTGTGATGGAAATCCCCCTTTTACAGCATATGATATGATCAGTTACATTTCTGCCCATAACCATAGGATTAATATTTATATTGTGCTTATTGACATAATGATACCCATTGTGAGACTAACAATATAAATATGCTGGAGGAACAGCTAGGAAAACAAGATAAGAGAGTCTCAATGCCCAGGGGATGTACACAAGGTGGAGAGTAATAGGGAATATTATGTATTTTGCTCATCAACAATTTTTCAGTGAAAGAGGATTTAAAAACTGCTGCAGTTTTCAGCACGTTAAGAGTGTGAGGTGAATTGGGATTAGTTTTTGTAGTGACTCCATGTTGCAACAAACTATTTGTGACTCAAGCTTAGTTTGTGAAGTTGCTCATCTCCCTGGAGCCTGTGGAATTCCAAAGTGTTCTCAGCAAATATCACTCTTTTCTTATTTGAAAACTTGAAGAGATGTGAAACGGGGTTGATCCAGGGTTGGGAGTTTGAATGGTAAAAAAGTCAGTTTCTGCCTGATTTCTGCACTGCCCTTTAGGAGCAGCCTCCTTGGAGAGAAGAGTGGTGATCTTCATAACTCAAAGGTGCAGTGTCCTGCTGGAAAGCAACCATCTGAAATGAAACAAAGATGTTCAGTACAGGTGCCACTGAATAATTAAGTATCAAAAGCCAAATAAAGGTGGAAATAACTTTTGAAGAGACATCACGGGAAAATAAAGGATCAAAAACCACAGCGTTAATAGGCAGGAAAATTTTGCTATAACCTTCACTAGGATCAAAACTCCATCCTCACCAACTAAATCCCAGGAATTATAACTGTTTTCTTGGTGATATTCTATTTCCTGGTCGGATCCCTCCTTGTAATGTGAAAACTCAGCCTGGAGCTTGGGAGAGAGGAGGGTGGGATTTGTGAGGAAACCAACTTTTACGCAGTGGCTTCAGCACTGCAGTACATCCTTCTTGGTCCACATTGGGCCTGCCTTGATTGATTTAAATTGACCTCCAGGCTTCTTTTTGCTTCTCACATTGTTCTGAGCACTAAATCCTGGAGAAGCAAAGACCTCTGGTCTGACCCGAGCACATTTCATGGATTATCTCTGTGTCTGCTCTGTAAACTCTGTAACATCTTCAACAGACACAGCACTGAGCATCTGCTTCCTCCTCTCCCCACCACTGGTTTGTTTCTAATGAAATATTTATTAAGTGAATGATATTTGCAGTCAGAGGAGGAGATAATTCATGCAAGCAATCAGCTCTGGGTTAACTGGAGAATGAAAATGTCTTGGACCGTAGCAAAAACTCATAATCAAAGGGCTCCCCAGCTATCCATCAAACAATCAATTACTGTATCCATTAGTCCCCTTTCACCACACATTAGAACAATTTACTAGACATGCTAATGTCCGGGTCATTGCTCCTTAAGGATGAGCAAACAGCAGAGGCATCTATCAAAGTTTTGATGCAGTGTGATCTCATCCAGTGTGAATATACAGCTTAGGTCACTTCATATTCTCATGATGTTAAGTCTATTAAAGATCTGGTCTGCGAGGGAGGTTCTGGTTGCCTCCTGTCCTCGCCAGCTGAGGGAAACTTGTCAAAAGAAGTTGAACATTTCAGATGATTCTGCCTTCTGTGTGGTGAGACAGAAGGTCATTCCGTGTGACAGATGAATAAACAAACTGCACATCAGTAAAACCAGAGGTGGTTTTCTCACTTCTTTGTCACGCTGGCCAGGTAATTGCAAACACGTTTTCTACTCTTACATGTGCCATGTGGAGGAAAACACGATTTCTCCATGAAGAGGGAATCCAGGAGGCAGGTTCTAGGGCATCACCCCAGACCCGTCTTTCCTCTGTGTCCTCATCCAGTCCCTGACAAATCCACTGGGAACTCAAACCATGCATGCTGAAGGAATCTCTGTTAATTCCTCCACGGTGTAGATTTCTATCTCTGAAGGCAACAAGACTCTTTCTACAGGTAGCTGGGAGAAACAAACACATCTTAGTGTACTCAGCTGAGCTAAGTAGGATATATTGTTTTCTGTGAAAAAAAAAACCAAATCAGTGTGGTTTGTGGTCAGGGAGGTTTTTTTGTGTTGTTTTGGTTTGTTTGTTATTTTTTTCGCATCTCCCTTAGCCACAGCTGGGCATTGTAGTGTAAATCTCTACTTCTGAGCCTGACATTCAAGGCTCCCTTTATAGTCTATGACACAATCTCATGTTAAGTAGCTGTCAATCCTTTTAATCTGGACAATAGAGCTCTTATCTCCATTGACTTTATTGACCATGTCTCCATTGATTATAGTGGGAGTCTTAATCAGGAGCTCGGAGGTCAGTGCCTCCGCTGTGGGTATGCAGAGCTTGGAGTGGTGGATTTCTGGCAGTTCAATTTGCCTGGTCAATTCAAACAAAGATATCCACTGTGCAAACATCTCACATTGGTGTTAAGAGGGATCCCACTTACATGTCAATACCACCAGTCCTGAACCAGCATCTGCCTAATTTATCCCTCCTTCTCTAAATGACACTTGATATCTGATGGAACAAAGTGGCAGCTCTGGTAACAGGATAAAGCTCCTTTTCTCTATTGCTGGTTTGCAGAAAAGGTCAAAAAAATGAAGGGCAGAACGTTATTGGGTTGAATCTCCTGCTGGAGAAACACACTTCACTGTTTTAAGTAGACAGGGAGCAGAAGGAAATAAATTCCCTGCAAACATCCCTTCTGTAGTTCACTGTGATCCCTTTGTCCCCACAGAATTCGTGGGTTCAGTGCCAGTGTCAGCACACATTTGTGTTAGTGAGGGGCTTCTTGTGCAGTGAAAATCTGGGTTTATGTGATAAAAATCTCATTTTCATGCACACAAACCTTCAGAGGAACAGCAGAAAACTATCCTCTTTCCACAGAGAGAATCCTGTTCCAATGTGGGTTTGCAGACAGAGGTCTCTTTCAGGGAGTGAAATATGATTTTAATTCAGTGAGTGTGTCCCAGCCTTTCAGAATCTGGTCATTACTTCTTTATTACTGTAGGAGTGGAAAATGATCAGATTTGAGTCCTTTGGGACTAGGTCAAATAGTTAGGAAAATTATCAAGATGCAACAAGTCGACCAATCAAAGCCCCATGCAGCATTTTTGAGAGTGGACTTTAACATGTGACAAAATTTCTCCCATGTTTGGGTGGAAATTTCCAACAGAAATATATTTTTATGGCACAAGCAATGAAATCTTGGCGTTTATGGCTTGGGAAGGGCATTGGTGTATACAGAGAGAATAAAAAAGAACAGGGCAAGTGAAATAACATGAGGTATATAGTCTATAAACATCAGATGAGAAAATGAGAGACCTAAATTAAATAGTCTTGGAGAAAGTATCAATAGAGACATGATTACAGTCTGTAAATACTTTCAAGGTGAAAATACAAATGAAGACCAGGTGAATTATTCACGGAGTTAAATGACAGAAGCCAGAATAGCCTGATGTTAGGAGAGAAACATGTAGGTTAAGTGCTAAAACTAATAAAGAACACTCGTGTGGATGGTTAAAACCCCATCAGTTTGCAAAGTCAATAGCACAGTTAAAACAGAAGTAAAATAAATAATAATGATAGTGCAATAAAAATCTGTGGTAGAAATTATCTGAATGTTTATCTGTGGCCTCTCCTGCCTCTGACACAGTTAAGACATTGTCCTGATATTAACTGGAAAAATGGGCAGATTATGGACGATTTTATTACGTGTCACGTTCCGGAGGCGCTGGGCTGAAAACCTTTCAGCATTTTTTTGTCTTAATCCTTTCGCTGAATGCTTTGTTTTGGAAAGAGTTTAGGTAGTTTTTCAATCCTCATGAAAGCCTGTATGCTAATGGGGTGGTGTGGGACCGAGTGAGGAAAGGTTAACATCTCTGTGAGCGTATATCACCGAGACAGCATGGAGCACCTGAGGATAATAAAGCTGCTCTGCACCGCTTCCCTTCCCGAAACTTCCTATTTCTTGTCACTGTTTGGAAGGTTAAATTCACTTCATCCTGCCCTGTAAAGAACTCATACAGGATAAATTAGCAAACTGCCAAATTCTCCCCATTTCATTCTCCCTGGACAAACTAACTCAGAGATTTTGTTCCCTTTAGCAATGTTTACTCTTCCTATTTTCATTATTTCACTTTGCAGGCACTTTGGTGCCAAATACACCTCTGTGTCTAAATTTCCCTAATAGCGTTAGTTTCTCTTCCATGAGACATTGCCTAGATCTGTAATAACTCTATCACTATTCTTGAGGAAGAATATAATTTTCTTTCTGCTGTTCTTGTGATTTTCTCTAAACCAGTAAATATCCTGACTTGATTTGACTTGAAATTCAAGTTGTCACTCTTCATTTTTCTGGAGATTGAAGCTCACATCCACTGAATAAAGCTGACTGTTGTTAAATATTTCCTGTAAAACAATGTCCTCTTGTCCATGTCAGCCCTTGCTGTCAGAGCACACAAAAATCAGGGCAAGCATTTCATTCCCTTCAGTTAAACTTATATTTTAAGGTTGTTTGCAGGTGGGGAGATTAGACTGAGTTAAGTGGGAATTATCACTGGCCAGGAGAAAGAACCATCAACCCCTCCTGCATGGACAAGTGGGCACTGGGAAAGTCCCAATGATGTTTTGGGGCTTTAGTGGGAACACTTAGAGGGACAGAAGCCATTTCACCAATTTAGTTGAAAATGTGATTTCTGTTTCACTGAATGTATCTTTAGGAATAAATGCTACAGAACTTTTTGATTGTAAAAGTTCCTGTCTAACTGGGCTCTGCTGTGCAATGCTCTGCCATAACTGTACACTTAAAAAGACAACACTGTAATCAAATTCTAATTTCCAAGCATCTTTATTTCATCCCAGTATTGCCACTTGGATGATTGTGTCCTGTGAGCTGAAACATCTGATGTTTGGAAGAAAAGGGAAAAAAAATATTTGGTTGGAAGCATGGGGAGGTTATAACAGGAAACCAGTTCTCTGTCCCCACAATGTAATAAGGACATGGATCATTTGTAGTGAGTCCTGAGGAGGCCACAAAGATATTCAGGAAGCTGGAGCCCCTCTGCTTTGGAGACAGGCTGGGAGAACTGGGGGTGTTCACCTGGAGAAGAGAAGGATCCAGGGAGAGCTTAGAGCCCGTTCCAGTGCCTAAAGGGGCTCCAAGAGAGCTGGAGAGGGACTTTGGGCAAAGGAGTGCCAGGACAAGGGCAAATGACTTCAAACTGAAGTAGGGGAGATTTAGATTAGGTATTAGAAAGAAATTATTTAGTACGAGGGTGGGGAGGCCCTGGCACAGGTTGCTCAGAGAAGCTGTGGCTGCCCCATCCCTGGAAATATCCAAGGCCAGGTTGGATGGACCTTTGAGCAACCTGGGATAGTGGAAGGTGTCCCTGCCCATGGCAGGGGGTTGGAACGAGATGATCTTTAAGGTCCCTTTCAACCCAAACCTTACTCTGCTTCTATGATTATTCAGAATGAGACTCTTTTGTGGATGGTGCCAAAAGTTGTGATGGGATGATGAGGTGCTGTCCCATCCTGGTGCTCAAAGCTCTGCTCCTACTTTCATCCTTCTCTTCCACGAAAGGGGACCCCACTCTCACAGAGGGACAGGACCCTTGTCTTGTGTCCCCAGTCCCATTCCCATCAACTGACCACACACCCCTATGAGGCTCTTCCAGATGGGTGGTGACAAGATTCCTCTGATTTTTGTCCTGATTTGGGATCAGGCTTTTGGGCGGTGACAGAAACATCCTGGCAGTGCAGGGGCTGTAAAATGGGCAGATAGTTTTTATAAAGAGTCACTAAATGAGAGCGATTCTCAATCTCAGGCTCTGAACATTTGCTTGGACATTGAACAGTCCACTGAAATCCTGCCAGAGGCCAGGAACAAAGAGAGATTAAAACATTGATGCCAATGAAGTTTTGTGGGAGTCAGACATGTTTCTAAAAATGAAAGTGGCTGAGCAGTCCAAAAACAAAATACAAAATACAAAAGCAGTCTATTTTTTGAAAGATAGAGACATACTTTTTATTTCCAGCATCTTCCTGCTTTTCCACTGCTCCAGAGTGGCACTGTGCCCGTGCTGGGGTTGTCTCTGCTGCAGGAAATCAAGCTGAATTTGGTTGTTGACTCCGTGTGAACTCAGGAAAAAAGGACTCCTCACTATTTTAATATTTTTTTTTTGGTACTAGGTGGTTGTTGACGGGTGAGCTACTGACTCATTCTCCCTCTTGTTTGCCTTTCTAGCAGGAACCTGCTCACCAGCTGTGCAGCACATATGTTGGGAGGCAGGGACAACAGGAGCCTTTCTAGACAGTCTTGATGTGTCTGTGAGCTCTTTCAAGCATGGGCCATTTACACAAACGCTGGGGGTTTCAGCTGCTCGGCGAGGGAGTCTCTGCCTTGCATCAGGATCCAGGGACAACGCAGAGCTCAGCTCTCAGACAGCGCTGCCAGCCAAAATGTGGTGCCAGCAGAGATGTGCAGAGACAGGGAATGCTGAGAATGTAACATAGACAGCAGGGAAAGGGCAAGAACAGCTTCGGGAATGTGTTGTGATGCTGTAAAAACACCAGTGAATGCTCTCCTTCCTGACAATGTTAAAGGAATGTTTATCCACTTGCTCTGCGCGTACGGAGATGCCACCTGAAGGTGGTGGCAGCCCAGGCAGTTGGCTCTGGGAAGGATGGGTGCAGTCAGGCTGAAGCCATTCAGTGAAATGGGTTTGAAAAGCAGAGCATGTTGGGTTACAGAGAGGGGAGATGTGTGCCTCTCTTCACTAATGCTGTTTTGTTTCTCTCACATCGCCGTGGGACCATCTATTTGCATGGTAGATAAAGTTGTCAAATCAAGAGGCAAAAAAAAAAAATAAAGAGAAGGACTGGAAATAGGAAGAGAACAAGCTGCTCCTTCTTTCAATCACACAGGGTGAAAGTACATGGCAAAACGTAGCCCTCATGATCAACTGAAGTTTGACCTAGAAGCTGATGATCTCCATGAGCAGAATACGAGTGTCAGCCCCACCATCTAAGCCTGGTAGGAAGGGCATTCCTCCTAAATTTGGTCTTCACTGTGGGGAGAAAATGTGCTGTGCTTCTTAAAAGCACATCAGTTATCAGAGAGCTAAACCTTGGGCCCCTGGCTTATTTTCTTTTTCTTCATCTACCACAGACAGGTCATTTAATTCTCCCACCCTGAGTACAGTGAGATCGACTCTGAACTCAAGCAGCCCTGGGTGATGAGGTCAGGATTGCTTAGAATGAATTTGGTGAAGTAATAAAGTCTTGAAGGCAAACTAAAGAAGAAGAAAACAGTAGGAGGTATGAACTAGGTACTCTGCTACTAAGTCTCTTCCAGTTCCAGGAAACTGAAAAGATTTTCTCAGTCCTCATGACTGCAGAGACCTGAATGAGAAAATTTAAAAATGCTATAAAGTAAACTAGCAAAATTGTTTCTCTTAATACATTTCCCCTAAAATTAGTAATTTCTTGCAGATTCTGTAGTAGGAAACTGGTAGAAAGGGTGGTTTTCTTGCTCCATTTCACATTCCTTTCAATCAAAAGTAAACACCTTGATCAAGAGTGAAGACAGAAACACATGAAGGATTCTAGTTAATTTAAATAAAAATGCACTTCAGCCCTTCCCTTTATGCTGATTTCCCCATCCTGGTTTTTCTCATGCTACATTGGTGCAGAGTAATCAAATTTGCATAAGTTGAAGAAAGACTGAATCCATTTCTGTATTTGCCCATGTCAGTGATGCATGCAGGAAGGATTCAACACATTTCACTTGAAAGTTGTCCTTGTTCTGGTAGTTTGAAATTTGGCCTTTTTTGAGTGAAAAGGAAGAGTGGGCAATGGTTAATTCGTGATTTCTTGTGCTGCGTTTCTTTCCCAAGTGTTGTAGGAAGCTCCTCTCCTAAGACAACAGACCTTAGATTACCAATCACTGCTGTGATCTTCTGTGTGAAAGATAATGCAAAATTGTAATATCACTATTTATCTCCTCTAAAAGATTTAGAAGTCCCAGGCTGCTTGTTTCTGTGCCTGCCTGAGGCCTTTCTACCTGTAATTGCTTTGGGCTTTTGCTTGGCGTGGTACAGCTCTAAATCTCATTGAGCCTGCAAGGTTAGTTGTTTTGGAAGGATGGTTTGAGAGAGATCATCTAATCCAATTTATCTGTCAGCCTTAACCTGGCTGTATTTTGGGGATAGTCAGGCCAAACTGGCTGCTCTGTGTCACTTTTGTCCCAGGCAGCTTTGCAGTGCCAACCTGCGATTAAAAATGTGTCAGGCAGAGTAACTCCAGCAGTGCTCTGCACTGTGGCCCTCCATGCACGGTGTTTTATTGATCTCTAATGCAGACACTCCAGCCTCATTATTCTACATGCAATAAAATGTGAATCTCTGAGCCTGGGTGCTACTGAGAATAGGAGATCCTCATAAAGCGTTGCCTGGCTGTTTATGTGTCTATATGTACTATAAAGCAAGAGATAAACATCTCTGCATTTGCATTTTGTTTGAAAGCCGGAGCCAAAATGTTACCCAAGGAGATGTGAGAGTTTGCAGGAGCTGTGGGAGGTGTGGTGGTGGCTGCTGGAGCTGGCCATATCCCTGCTAGAGGTGCAGGAGGCTTCTGGAGATCGGGGAAGACGGAGCAACCTTCCTTGGTTTAGTCCCTGAGTCATATAAAAGCTCTGAAATGCTCTCTTTTCGTGGTTGCAGAAGATTTCCTTGGAGCTGCCTGCAGTCTGTAGTCCAAAATTAGCTCGGATGAGTGAGACTGGTTTTACCTGTGCTCGTATAAACTGGGAGGTAACAAGGAATTTGTGAATGGTGCTGTGCATATCAAAGGCATCTCCAGGGCCTTACAGCCCAGCGGTGCTCCAGCTGCTTGAAATGTGTGTATGAATGGAGTAGCTGTCAGAAAAAAAGGAACTTGTGCTCCTTCTTATTCTCCAGAATTAATTTTTCAGGCCAGGTGGGGGACTGCCGGCTCAAATTGAACTTACTGTCAACCAGGACCCCCAGATCCCTTTCCAAACCTCTTGCTCCCCTTCCCCACTCTGACAACAGCTCTGCCACATCCATCCTAAGATATTGTGTTTTTATCCTCTTCCCAAACTTTCACACATAGATATTAAATTCTCCTCCCCAGGACACAAGTCCTGGTGGAGTTTGGAGTGGAAGGAGGTGGTGTAGAAATGGGTTCATGTTGTCTCATCCCAGGCTTAATCAAGTTCCCTTCTCAGCTGTCTTCATGCTGAGGTTGAAAGTAGAAGGTCGTGAATGTCTTCCTCAGCCCTTCCTTCTCCTGTTCTGTGGTGTCACTCACTTGGTGGACAGTCTGTAAATCCAGTTTAAATAAATCTTGGTTATTTACATCAACTCTTACAATTCTTTTTGTCAAGACTGTGAGAGGCCCATCTTATTTCTCACCTTTATTATCTGTCTTTTACTAACCTGAGCTGGAGGGAGTGCGTGTGTCTCCCTATTTCTCTCTGTTGTATAATTTGTATCTTCAGGTTTTGGGGAGGATTGGAGAGGAAATTTTCCTTTGAAATTGCTAAACATTTCACTGGAAGTAAAAGCCATTTCTCATCCATCTCCAGTCAACATTTCATGCCTTGAATTTGTGGTACGGGAACAGTCTTGTAACCAGCAATCAGGAATGTCATAATCGAAGTCAGTGATGTAAAAAAGAGCTGCAGGACTGGGAGGTACCAGGACTCTCTCACTGCTACAGGAGACTGCCAGCTCTCTGGAGATGAGCTGTGAGGTTGATGAGCTGGTTGGTGTTATATTAGCTGGAGTTCCCATTGGATTTCTGCTTCTCTGTGGAATAAAGACCATATGGGAGCTAGAAGAGAGGTCATTTCAACCCCTTGCTTGGTGATTTTGTGTGACATGAGTTGTCAAACTCGTGATGTTCTGTCCCTCCTGATAGACAAATGGGGAGTGAGGCAGGACCAAGGTTGGGAGGGGTTATTTTTGGAGGGGTCTCAGACGTGCAACTTCTGAGGCAAAGATTTTGCTGCTGATAAAGTGCAGGCACTGACAGAAGCTGTCACCATCCAGATAAAACCTTTATTTCTTTTTTTTCCCTTATCAGCAGCTGCATATAGCATCTCCCCATTGGTAGAATAAATCTGATAAAAAAATGTAGTTGTAAGCAGCAACGATTTTATCGTGGTGAGAAGATTTTTTCCAACAGGAAAAATGTCGTGCCTGGGCATAATTTTTCAGATATGATGAACAACAGCATGGTATGACCCTCAGTCCTGAGGATTTAGTTTTAAAAGAACTACTGAGCATATCAGATATACTCAACTTTTTCTCTGCTATCATTTTTTTTTTTTTTCATTGGCAGAGTTCAGTTTATAGATACATCTTGACAAAAATCTGCCAGAGGCAAATTTCAACAAAAGAACAACTTCAAACACATCCAATTAACAATTTATGAAAGGAAATCCGACAGAAAATTACACAGAGATTCACAGGGCATAAAATTTGGCACTAAATCAAATTTATTGTGGAAATGCCTGTACAGGGAGTTATGGCCCTTTCCAGTGCAGTGTCAAAGGGAACTTTATCTGTGGAGGCTCGGTGAGTGCCCTCCATCTGATCTTTTCTTACTATAAATAAAATGTTTTGTCAGACATGGCAATGAACATAACTCAAAAGGGAATGAAGAGCACTGATAAGCCAAGCTATATGCAGCTTTCAATCAGAAGCATTAGAAGTGATTAGATTTCTTCACAGTTTCAGATTTAAGATTTGTTCACTTTATCACAGAAATGGGGGGCTCTGTACCATGGACAGCACAAAATCACTTTTATTTGTTAGCACAGCGTACAGACCCTGATAGCAGGTCATGGTGACTGTATTTAACATTATTATGGAGCCATTTTTATGTCTGGAAGGAAATATCAGCCCCCCTGCATCCTGTTGTTTTACTGATTTACTCATTCAGCGGCTGTGGTCGGATTTTTTCGGAAGATGTTAAGGATACAAACTCATGTAATTGCCTTCAGCAGCTCTGAAATTAACTTAGGTCGCTACTTTGTTTAGAGAAAATGATTGTGTCTAGACCTTTACCTATTTAAACACGAGTAGCTGATTTTTTTTCAAGAGATGACTGAGCAGCAGCCCTTGCAATGCATTATCTGAGTAATTTGCAGGGGGGACGTGTTATTTACAGATACCAGGCCCAGCTAGTGAGGATGACAAATAAAGTTGACACAGGCCAAGATAAAGCATATTTGTGGTACAACTGTGTTGTTCCATGGGCTAATCTAATTTGAAGAGCTGGTTGCTGGCTCTCCTCTTATCCCCGTGCTCCCAAATGAGAACAGGAAGCATTTGAACACTTGCAAATTTGTTGTCTTCCACTGAAATTCAGACCTGCATAGGACAAGCAGGGGTTTGAGTATCCATTCATGGGCATTGAGGTCCTCGGTGCAGAGTCCTTGCTGCGACCAGAGTACACAAATTTCATTAGAACACTTTTAGTGTGTCTCCATAGGGCAGATTCTTGGGATCTTCCAGCCCACTTGGCCATGTGCAGTTTGCCTCTGCTCATCTTAGCCCACTGGTGAAGATGAGAGGACACCTCTGTCAGTAAATGAAGCATTAGAATACCCCGAGGGGGTTTTTTCCTGAGTCCATTAATACATTCTTTTGGCACTGAAACACTCTACCAGGGAAGTTAGTGTCCAAGGCATGTAATAATTAGTGAATAAAACACCCACAGAGTATCTTAATCCTATTAAAATATGTCTTTTAAAATGTAAATTAATCTTTAACCTAATTTTAAATGATGATTTTCTGCCTGTAACACACCCTTTCTCAATAGATCCCTGGAAAGCAGAAGATGAAACAAAAGAAGACATTAGTGTCAAAGATTTTCATCTTCTGTTCATATTTTGAAAGATACTCAACTATTTGCTGCTGATTTCCCTATTTCCTGCTACTTCTTCCATCACCCCACTTCCTTCACCATGTTGTGTTACTTTCCTTGTCTCCAATTAGGTATGGTAATAATAATAATGGATTAATTTCATAAGACAAAGTCTAACTTTAGGCAAAAGCAAAGATTCTTTTGTTTCTAAATACAGGAATTACATACTTTTTAAAGAGTTAAAGAAGAGTTTGAGAGTTAAATAAACATTTCTAGACTCAAGTCCTCCCACTCCTTCCAGTTCTGCAGTCCTGTGCCCTTCCATCAAACTGCCCCATGGCCTCGTTTCCTGATCACTCTGTGGGAATTCGGGGGAATTTATAGTTTTGAAGATGTAGCCACAGCAAGACAGCAAAGGCTTTTATTTTTCAGGCACAGCTCCCAGTGTTTGTGCTTCAGATAAACCCAGATTCAGAGAACTGAACACCCCCCTGAGTACTTGTGCTTGTTCTCTCTTATAGCTTTCAGAGGCTTTGGGGACATTTAGGTCAAGGATGTGCTGTGGCCACTCCATTTCTTCTTTCAACTTCAGCACATCAGAGGCACTTGGTTTGCTTTTTTATTGTAACTTTTGGTTAGGAGTCAAAGCTCAGCTCAAGAGCAAGTTAGAGGACCATGAACATTGTTTGAAGTGAAATCCTCATGCAGTTGTAAGGTTGGAGCCTTCATCAGCACCTCTTAGGTTAGAACTTGAGCTCAGCCTCCAAACCAACCCTGAGTCAGTTCATTCTCCAAGTCCAGTCAGGACTGAACCTAACACAGGCACAGAACCTAAAGGCTGGGTGGAGAAGACCTTTTTAAACCTCTGGCCCTACTTTTTGTGTAGATCCAACTGGTTCTTGAACAAGGTTTTAAAATCTGTGTATGAATGTAAGTGCACCAAAATAGTAGAAAATGGTACCTGGGGGCTTATAAAACAAGTTAAGGGCTTTTAAAAAAGAGGGAAAAAACTCATTAATCAGGCAGATAGGACATGGGGGGTTGGTTTTAAAGTGAAAGAGGAGATGTTTTGATTAGATATTAGGAAGAATTTCTTTCCTCAGAGGGTGGTGAAGTGCTGGAATAGGTTGCCTGGAGAAGCTGTGGCTGCCCCATCCCTGAAAGTATTTCAGGCCAGGTTGGATGTGGCTTGGAGCAACCTGGGATAATGGAAGGTGTCCCTGCCCATGGCAGGAGGGTGGAATGAGATGATCTTTGAGGTCCTTTTAACCCAAACCATTCTGTGGTTCAATGACTGTGATCTGATCACAGCAAAACCAGGTCAACTCCACAGAGTAGACACCACGAACCTGTGAGTTGCTTGAGCTGATCACTCTGCACTCACATCACTGCAAAGGTTTCCCCTTTTATAAACTGTGCTATTTGTGTCATAAATGGAGAGGACTGGAACCTTTGTATTTTGAATGTTGCAAGTTGGGTCATTAAGTCTTCAAGACAAATGAATAGGATTTCTGTGTGCCTGAGAAAGTGTCTAATTCAGGAAGAATTTGCAGGGAAATTAAACAAGGCAAATGCGTTATTTTTCAGCTGCACACGAAAGTTTTGTTCTGTCAGAAAACTGAAAGTGGAAAACTGAAGTTGGTGGAAAAAAATGTGCAAAACTGAAGTTGGTTTCTGGGGCCCAAAAGTAGCTGAGGAGATCTGACTTTTCTCCTCTTCAACTTTTCACCGCCGTTTACTCCATCTCTTATATCAATATTTTCTTTCCCCACACTAAAGCTGTGTGAAACTGGGAAACATTTACACTTCCTTTGCTTTCTTTCCACTCTCCCACCTCAGCAGAGCCCCAAGGCCCCCTTCTCTGACCTGCCTGACGATGAGAAGATCTTTAACGGAGGCGATGGCGTGTGGCAGAACCAGGGCCAGGACCAAGCCTTGCTCTCGGAAATCACAGAGGAGGACCTGGAAGCCATCCGCCAGCGGGAAGAGGCCATTCAGCAGATTGAGGTCAGTAACCTCCTCCCACCATGGTTCTGTGAGCTGGAAGTGCAGAACCCTGGTGTTGTGCCTTGCTCAACACAGTGAAGGAAATGCTGATTTATGTTGCATAGCGTACACTAAAAACGGGGGAGATTATCGAGTGTTTCTAAACGTGGGAATCAGTGACAGAAGGAAAAGTTGGAAATCCACATGATTTGCAATGAAAATGACAAGAGTTAATTAATGGTCGTGGGCTAATGGTTGGGTTCTTCCCAGAGAGTCTTCCACAGCAGATTCTGTAGTGAGGTGGTTTAATTGAGCTGGGTTCTGCAGCAAAGCAACTTCCTCAGTGCAAACTTGAAGCTGGAATTTGTCACAGGCAAAAAATACTCAGCTTTACCATTAGACAGAATAATAGGTAGACAAAAGGAAACAACTTGTTAACCTTTTCAAGTTAATCAATATTTTGCAGTATCAAAGTATTTGGACGTTCTTGATGTAGTTAAAAGAGGACATACTATTTTTATTCCTTTTGTTTTTTTCAAAAGCGCTGTAAAAATATGAAATAAAAGGAACAAAAAGAGGCCTGAATAAGTTAAACATCCCACATTTTTCTTTTTATACTTCTTTTTATGCTTTCGGGAAACTCTTGTTAGTTCAATTTAAGCCATAAATGGGTAAAACAAGAATATGTTAAACCTTTCTAATTTGTATGCTTTTACAGACCTAAACTCAAGATGAACCAAAGAAAGAGGACTTCAGAATAATCAGAACATTTAATTAAGGGCTATACTTTGTCCTTTAATTGGATTGGGCTAATTTTATCAGGATAGATTTTGGTTGCGGTACAGCAGGAATTGCTATTGAGTTAACAGTGCAAAAAGGGGACAAAAGTTCCTGCTGGGGGCTGATACTCTGAGGTTGGGACCTCTGTTTGCAAACAGTGATGGGCACATATGACTCAACTCTCCAAGTCAGAAATGTTTTCAGTTTTACAGGAGCGGGTCGAGGTCAGTGTTTGTCTCATTTCTGTTATGGTTCACTGAGCAGAGATGAATGAGCTTTGTGGACTTGTGTCCATTACTAGGGGTGAAACTGTCAAAGAATATTCTCACACTGAGTATCTTTGTCTGTGAATTGTCGATTTGCACTTGAGGGATCTCAGTGCATCCAGCAGGACAAACTGTAGGGAACTTTGTTGCAAAGAAAATGCATGTTTTGGGCTGTTTCTGCACTTTGATGTTCAAGAGGGATGGTAGCAAATGTATTTCTGAAATGATCTTGTGAACAACACCAGCAGCTCACTGGAGATATTTAAGAGCAGTCTGAGTAGAATCTTGTGCCATGTTCTCTGGGATGACCTTGCTTGAGTGAGGATGTTGGACCAGATGACCCCACTGTGGTGCCTCAGCCATTTGATGGTTCTGTGATTTTGTGATCCTTTTGGTTTGAAATATAGTCAGAGCCTTTTGATTTTGTCTTTACATTGCTCCTGTCCTCCCCAGGGAAAAAAACCCCCACATTTAATATTTTCCTATTAGGCAGTGGGGAATGACAACCCCCAAGGCAGCCTCAAGCACACCAGCTTTGGAAAGTCAAGAGGTGCAGTTTTTCCTCCTTGGAGGGATCTTTATTTTGCTGGTTAAATCCCATTTCTGTGCCACAATCTGATGTCTCTGCACCAAGTTGCAGAGGACCATGTGGCCATGGTGGGGTAATTGAGGGGGGTGAAGTGAACCCAATCACAATCCTAAATAACTTTAAAAAAATAATCTACATTCATGTATTGTGCAGGGTTTGTATCTATTGATTTGATCTTGGATACCTTTCTGCCTAATATGATTTTACCTCTGAATTGCTTAGTTTATGCAATTCATGATTTAGTCAGCTTAAGCAGTTAATGTTCTTTAGGCTTTTGCTTCCTGAGGATGTGTGCATTTTCTTTTTACCTGTTTTTTCCCCATCTCCTCTATCCATTTTGCTTTGCTCTCCAAGCTCCCTGTTCATCCTCTAAGGAGGGCTGCATTCCACAAACATGATTTCAAATGTAGCTTAAACATTTGTCCTCATGAGGAAAACATTTAGGACCAATGGTATTTTGTTTAACATCTCTTTTGAAAGAAATACAATGAAAATGAGGTTTTTTTGGACGGCATTGTTCCTCTCCCCAGCTGTATTTGAACAAGCAGATGGTGCTTTTAAATAATTTTCACTGTGTTTTGTTTTTCCGTTTGTTGACCCACATGAGCATATTTCTTGTGAGAGGACTCATCTTGCACATTAAAACTTCCCTGTCTTTTGTAGAAATTGTGGGTACACAGGGGATTCCCTGAGCTCACAGTCACCATAACAACTTTTTTCCAGTATATTTTCATAATCAGTGAGTAGCCAAGAAGGTTAAAATGACACATTATTCCTGTCAAACATAACTAATAAACTAAATTTATTGCCAAATTGATGTATAGCATCTGTTGTCGTTTGTTCTTTGGGGACCAGAATGAAGAATAGAGCTGTGCAAAACTTGTCCTGTGCAAGTGGATTGGTCTCACTGGGATTTCCATGTTGCTGCACATCCAGCACCAGAAACATGGAGATCTTGAGCAGCACAGGACACATTGAGAGAACATCACATCTCCTGATTACACACAACTTTGGAGAAGCTCATGGTGCTGGTACCAGTCATGGGGCTTTTTTTTTGAGAGACATTGAATTTGCCCTTTTTTCAAGAACAGGTATAAAGCTTTTTTTGTTGCTGAAGAAATAAGGAAATAAATTCTCTTCCCGTCTTGTGTCCTGAAAAACAGATATAAAATTGTGCCCGTAATAGACATTTTCTTAATGTTCCAATGACTTTTTCCCACTTGTGTGTTTTCCACATCTCCAGAATCTCTTCAGAGGTTCGGGTTAATGGGACATTGTTCTCTGTCGGGAACATCCCTCGAGGCACTTTGCAGCGTTCACAGTTTCCACCTAGACAGATAACAGCCAAGTCAAAAGTTCACCTGGCTGTTCATTTTATTTAAATGTGCTCCTTTTGCTATTGCTTGCACATTAAAACCAGAGACGTCTGCAAGGGAGATGTCTCGCCAAAACCTTACATTTTGGATAAAGATCTTTATTGCTTGGAAATGTCAAAATCTGGTAGGACACAGCAGCCTTGACACAAGTGTTATTTCTTAAAATATTGCTTTGAACTGTTATATAAAACCTATTTTAACTTGAACTGTATTGGCAGTGAATAATAGATGCCATAACAACTTTATATATAGCATTGTAAAATGTGCCATCAGAAATACATGAGCTGAACTGTAATGTGCATTGTCAGTGCTCAGTGCTGGCACAAGCTCTGTCATAGCAGATATATATAATTTACCATTCCGTGCCTTTCATTTGCACCTGTGGTCATCTGAAAAAGGGGAGGTGATGAAAGTTTGAGAAGAAACGGATAAGCACTGAATGGGGAACTTCACAGAATTTCAGCTGGTGACTGGAAAGACCTATTAAAAAAAGATGATTCAAAATGCTGTATTGATTCAGAAAGTCTCCTGTGATCCTCCCCATGCAGAAAGCTTCCCCTGAAGTGATGAGAAAGGAAAATGAGGAAAACCTCCCCCAAGATGGTCCTCCAACCCTTTTCCTCTCTCATAGCAGTTTCCCATCCCCATCCTCTGCTTCCAAAGAGTGGGCATATTCTCCTCCCTTGGAGAGTAGGAGGTGTCCCTTCCCATGGCACAGGGGTTGGAACAAGATGACCTTTAGGGTCCCTTCCAACCCAAACCACTCTGTGATTCCATGATATCCTGAAGAAAGCAAAATGCATCGCAGAGACTGCATTTCAGTTGATGCATCCCTTGGCAAAAGAGAAGGAGAGATGGATAGGTTGTGGCAACAGGTGTGAGGAAACTGCTTTTATTTTTAGGAGAGGTTGTTCCCTCTGGGTCGTTGTTGAGAAGTGTTGATGTTTGTTCCCTATCTGTTTTGAAGAGAAGTAATAGATGCCAGCCTCCACGCCTGTCACTCAAGCCTTTGTAGGCAGACAGAAATTGAAACACAATAAAAATAAAACAAAAGAAAGCCCCACAGAGTCTGGCAGAGCATGTTTGTTAGTTCAAACATGTTCCTTGTTCCCTCATTACCATGTATCATTTCTTGCTGAGGGGTGTTTTCGGTAAAGTCTCTCACTGATGGTTGCAGTTCAGAGGGTTTAGTGCAAGCTATTTTATACCTCTCATCAGCTTCAATAGTCCAGAGCTTTGACTCATGAGGGCTCTGCCTGTCTCTTCACAGAGGCTTTTTGACTCAGAGTAATGTATAAATAACACAAGATCATGACAAGCACCGTCCATGAATGATCTGGCACCGTGTGAGTGTCAAACCCTTCTCATGACAGCGTTGGGGAGCCTAATTATCCTGAGCTGCAGAGCTGCCTGCCAGGCTGACACGGCCATCCCTGGGACTGGTATTGAGTTGTTCCCTAAAGAACCAGCTCCAGTATCCTGCCCAGTCTAATTTAAAATGACCTGAGCTGCAGGACTGCCACCATTTATTTCGGGAGACTATTTCACGGTCCAGCGGGCTTCGGTGTTGATGAAATGCTTCCCTCTGTTCTTGCTAAAGATCCCGTTCTCATTCTCGGCTTTTTACACCTAGTGAAACTCTGCTGGACCCTGCAAATAATTCTTCTTCCCCTTTGGCTTTTAAACTCCTCAAATGCTAACAGTCATCCTCCTCTTCACAAGTTGGTCTCCCCGGCTTTTCAGTCACTTCAGTGCTCTCTTCTCAATTATTTCCCATTTGTTAGTTCTTTGCTCCTGCAGCAGCAGACTGTATATAGGATTTTGGTGTTGTACCAGAACTGAACAGAAAAAAAAGTGTAAAAAGCTCCATGGATCCACTTCAGAGCTTACAAGTGCTGATGGAAAATTTCTATATAATTTCTGTGCTAGTAAATTAAACTTACCAAAGACACTAGAACCTGCTCATTACACTTTTTAATTGTTAAGCATATCCTGACACACTTTTGACCCAGGTTAGCCAGTGCTTACCCAGTTATTGATAAAGTTTGAGAGGTAACATGTTTTCCAGAAGCAGTTTTGGTGCAGCCACCCTATTCAGAGGGTAAGGGGACTTAATGATGTGCATGCAGTGAAGTGCAGTTCCAGTGCCTGAGAACAGGCATCTCCCATGTCCTTGTACAGCTGCAGCCCTATTGATTTATGAATTGATCACAAAACCTTCCTCTAGTCCTCACTGGCATTTAAGGAAGAGGAAGAGCAAGGCGAATGAAGGGTGAATTTTGTGGGAAACTGTGCAAGCCTGAGGGCGAAATGAGGTGTGTGTGAGAAATAGCAGCTGGCCTCTTTGAAAATGTGGAGAAGCCTTAGCAAGTGTGGAGAACAAAGAGCAGTTATCCCAGTGGAATCCTGCAGTGGCCATTTCCACTGAATATTGATTTGACTGTGCCTCCCTCCCTGTGCCCATGTGGCCTCCAACACTCCTGCATTGCTGTGAGGGACTTCCCTTCCTGCCAAAACCACTCACACTCAATCTGCACATCTTTAGCATGTTACTATCAAACTGCCACTGTCGTGCCAGGCAGCACGGAAAAGTTTCATTAATTTTAGTCTCAGGGGTTCTGTGAGGATCACAGAATATCCTGAGGTGGAAGGGACCCACGAGGATCATTGAGTCCAGCTCTTGGCCCTGCACAGGACACTCAGAGAATCCCACCATGTCCCTGAGAGCTTTTCCCAAATGCTTCTTGAGCTCTGCCATGCTTGGTGCTGTGACCACTGCCCTGGGGAGCTGTTCCAGTGCCCAACCACCCTCTGGGGGAAGAACCTTTTCCTAATATCCAATGTAAGTCTCCCCTGACACAGCTTCAGATCATCCCCTTGGGTTCCATCCCTAAAATTGCGAGCACAAAAATCACATGCTCTATTTCCTTCTCTTTTTGCTTTCCCACTCTTTATAAAGAGCTGTTATAAATATATCAATACACATCCATCTCTCCTGTAATCCCAGTGCATCCAGACAGAGAGGCAAGAGATGAAATACCACTGGGTAACACATTGTGGAGATTCTCTCATCATCTCCTTTCTGCTCACACACCACTTTTGTTATGACTACATGCAAAAGTCCAAACTTTCTTCTTGCCTGGCTAAAACTGTATTTCTTCCTCTTCTCATGGAAATGATTAGAGCTTGAATATTTCTAGAGTCAGTGTCTCACCAGGGATACATGTACAGCCTTGGATATCCCTTTGCAAGACAGAGAGGTTTCAGGAATATATCACAAATCTTTTTTAGCCCAAGGCAATTTCTCATGTCTCAGGTGTAACCTTATGACTAAACTGTGTGTAGTGAAGTGTTTTTAACTAAATTGGAGAGGTTTCCACTGTGTGCTAGAGATAATTTTCCTTTTCTCACTTACATTCCCAGTGCCTTATCCAAAGACTGTTAGTGTCAGAGAGTCTTGCCCTAAACCCTTTCCTTCATGCACTATTCCTTCAGTGAGCTTGCATGAAGAAGGCAGTAATGAAAGCCTGGATTCAGCAAATCCCTTATGTGTGTCTTAACAGCTTTGCTGAGTAGGGATGGACTTTAGAACCTACTAAAAGTGAAGTATTTCCTCTGCAGAAGGAGAAAATAGTGCTGAGACACACATAATTTGCTAACAATCTGAATTTTAGCGAGACACATCTGCATATTTATATCCACAGGAACTGAGCTGAGTTAAAGTCTCGTGTATGACCTGTCAATGTTCATTGATAAGGCAGAGAGCTGGAAAGAGAGAGATCTCCAGTGCTGGTGGTGAAATACTGTTTAGCTTCTGCAAATCCTCCTGCTTAAGTGTTGATGTTTCTTTTGTTAAAAGTATATTTTACTTTCCTCCTCCTTTTACTGCACTTTTGCCCAGGTTTTTGCCACCAGATGATGATTGTCTCAACAAAGGTAATAACTTGCCCCTATTTCTGTTAGCACAGAGAGTACAAACATCAATAGAGCAATTTTTGTGGTTGTGATTTGCTGCTGCAAAGGGGAATTACCCCTCTCACTCATCACTTAGGTTAGAGCAGTTCGCTCTCTAGTTCTCTCATGCTAATTAATAACAATGGACATCAATAGCCCATCAACCAGCTGAGATCATCTAGCAGTGCTCAAAAGAGCTGTCCCAGCAGGTTTGGCTTCTTGCCTTCCTGGATTGAGTGCTGTGCTTTCTTTTTTAATTATTTTGGGGTAGTGAAATCAAAATTCTCCCCAGTCGAGTTGGGGGGGATAACCACAGGTGAGTCTTAAGTCATGGAAATATAAAAGTTTCTGTTGGCAAAGCCCTGGAGCATCTCAAGAACCCACTGGAGGGTGAGTCAGAGCTCAGCAGAGAGGGAGATGAACCAAGGATATTGGAAAGACCCCACAGAGGTAACAAGGGAAGAGATGACTGAGAAGGATAATGAAATCCACATTTCACAGCAAGGCCAGGTCCCATTCCCTCCTATTTACCAAAAGGTGCCTGGTCCTTTATAAATTATCCTTGACAGGAATATTCTCCCACATCCTCGCAGAAATTAGACTGAAAATCACATTCTTAACATTGTTAACAATGAATGTCAAATTTTAGAGACTGATGACAAAGACAGTATTAGTTTATGCCCTCTGCACTATGCAGGCTCATTTAATTCAGGTGCTCTTTGATACTTTTAATTGCTCCTTTATGAAAGGGGATGTTACAGAACTCTTTCCCCACCACCCTGTTCACCATTTACCTACCCAGAGTGTCTCCTTTGGTTGTCATTTCCTTCTGTGCACTGAAGTCACCTCTGTATTGAGGCTCTCAGACAGCTCACTTGAGGCAGAAAGACTGTTAAGACTCACCTAGGAACTACGGAGAATTGCAAATTTTAGTATTTTAATATATTTCCTTCAGTGCAAATCTTTAGCTAGACTCCTGAGCAACCTTGTCTGACCTCAGAGTTGGTCCTGCTGTGAGTGAGAGGCTGGACTTGAGCTCTCCTGTGGCCTTTTCAAACCTGAGTTATCCTGTGATCTCATGATCCCATTATCTCTCCATCTCCTCTGACTGCACCACTGAGGGCTACCAAAAGTTCATGTGTTAATCTTGCTTCAGTCTAAAGCCAAAACATCTCTATTTCCCTGCCTGTGTGAGCTCCCAAGCCAGCCTCATTCCCCCTCCTCTTCCATCCATTGTCACCACAGGCAGGAGTTCATTGTTTTCTCCTCTGTTCATACCACATTTGTCATATATTTGGGGAAATAGTTGGGGTATTTTACTCATCAGGAAGATGGGTGTCCTTGGAAGAGAACTTCTCTGAGGTGACCCAGTGGGTCTTTTTCCCATCAGTGGGGTTGCCCAGAGAAACTGTGGCTGTCCCATCCCTGGAAGTGTCCAAGACCTGGTTGGATGGGGCTTGGAGTCACCTGGGATAGTGAAAGGTGTCCCTGCCCATGGCAGGAGGTTTTAACCAGATGATCTTCAAGGTTCCTTCCAACCCAAACCATTCTGTGGTTTTGATGCAGGGATACAACCAGAGTCACGTTTCAGAAGAATTCAGATGTCTCTTGTCCAATAACAACTGGTGTGTAGATGTGGTTTGCTCACGTAGTCATCAAAACCTGCATTTTTTGAAAATGTGGACTCTTGTTGATATAAAGAAAAAAGTTGAAATATCTTCTTATTTAAGGCTAAGGAATTGCTGTTGAAGGATGGGTGGTGGAAGGATTTTAGAGCAAAGATCAAAACATGTCCAGACAGCTTTTTGTAATTTTACTCTTAACGTCTTTTAATAAGCTGTCAGGACCAAAAGGACTCTTCTCTAATCACTCTAAGTGTTCCTGGAAATGTATAAGACTTCCTTCTTTCCAGGTTTTAAACTGTTCCATGGCTTTAAATTGAAACAGAGCAGGTTTAGATTGGATATTAGGAAGAAATTCTTCCCTGTCAGGGTGGTGAGGCCCTGGCACAGGTTGCCCAGAGAAGCTGTGGCTGCCCCATCCCTGGAAGTGTCCAAGGCCAGGTTGGATGGGGCTTGGAGCTACCTGGGATAGTGGAAGGTGTCCCTGCCCATGGCAGGAGCTTGGAACTGGATGAGCTTTAAGGTCTTTTACAACCCAAACCATTCCATGATTCTCTGCTGTACCTACAGCAATAAACATCTGCTTATTTTTAACTCTGCCTTTGGAGCTGGTGATTTTTTTGGAAGAAATGTTCCTGAGCTTCATCTTTCCTTGTCAGTTCTCCCACGAGGGATAAAAGCTGCTGCAGATTTCTCACCGTGCTCCTATTCCCATTTCACAGCTGGAGAAACTGAGACATTATGGATTGTTTCTCTGCCAGTGGAGCTCCATAGAAATGTAAATGCTTTGCTTAAGACCTGGGAAAGAGTCAGGATCGGTGCCAGGATTAAAACGCTGCTTGTTCTGTACTTCCGTACCCAATTCTCTTCAGGCTGTGCTGGGATGAGAGATCCAAATACAAGATCTGGCATATTTAGCTTCTAATTTTTCTCCCCATGTTTGAATTGCCAGGCAGGAGGAATGTGCTGCTGTTCAGAAAACACACTGTCACCCACTCAGCTTGGATGAAGCTCAAGGAAAATACTGATTATCATTTGTAGCTGAAGGCAGATCTTCCCTATGGGGAGGGGGGGCTTGCTGGGATCTGAAGTTTCACCCATGATATCATGACTTTATCAGGAGATGCTGAACATCATCCTGTCTCTCTGAAAGCACATACTGCTCTGTCAGAGACAGAGAACTTCCTGCTCTCTGAAAAATCTTCAGATGTGAAGATGAGGCTGCAGGAGTGAGGGCAGGGGGGGAATGATCTGCTCTGTGCTTGTACACATAAAACACACCTGGGGGAATGCTTGCAGGTGAATGTCAGTTATGTCAAACAACGTGGTGCTGAGGGATTAAAATATGAGTTTCTGGGTGTTGTGGGCCTGAGACAGATGTGCACAAGGGATTCAGTGCTCAGAGCTGAGTGCTGGAGACTTCGATTAGCACGTGCTGATTTTCTGAACGATGCTTTATTGCTGGCTGCAAAAGGAGTCTGTGCTCATTTTGCTCCTCTCATGGTTCTTGGCAGACCTTTTTCTCTCCTGGAAGTGGTGAGAGCCCAGATATCTGTTAGTGTTGAGGAGAAGCGACTTTAAATCTCATACAGCACTGAGAGCTCTTACACACTCTTTGGAAAGGCTGCTATTTCCTCATGTAGGAGAAAACTCAACTTCATCTGCAAGACCAGTGTTTGAAGGTAGCAGCTACTGTCCCTTTTCCTGACCAGTTTTAGGAATTAGCCATAAATCCAGTGATTTTGAGGAATTATAGTATCATAGAATTGTTTAGATTGGAAAAGACCTTTAAGATCATCAAGTCAACCACTGATCTGATTGCCAAACTCAACACTACACCATGTCCCCAAGGGCTGCATCTACACAACTTTTAAATCCCCCAGGGATGATGTTTCCACCACTGTCCTGGGCAGCCTGTGCCAGGACTTGACAACACTTTTGGAGAAACAATTTTTCCTATTATCCAACCTAAACCTCCTCTAGTGCAACCTGAGTCCATTTCCTCTTGTCCACTGCTTGTTAGCCGGGAGAAGAGACCAAGCCCCACCTCACTGCAACCTCCTGGGAGGATAGGGGACAACACTACTTGTGCTCCTGATCCCTTAATCAGTCATCCCAAGCCCTTGAACTCTCTTGATTGTCCTTTTTATTGCAACTTCATTGCTACATAGGAGTAAAAAATCAATGATGGACAGTAGTCTGAGGGCTGTAGCAGGATAGGAAGTTTTCTCTTCACATCTTTAACCCAGACCCCAGGGAGGTAGCAGACTGCCCTAAGAAGTGGGTCTGGTCTGGACATTGGGCCTTTTATTCCCATCAGAATGGAGTCTTTTCATTTGCTCTGTCATCTGTACCAAACAGGCTTCTGGTGAACCAAAGCACCTTCAGAAAACTTCAGTTTAACAGGGATGGAATTAATTTGGTGGTTCAGTCTCAAACAAGAAAGTGCCTGTACCCAATCACTGCAGCTGAAGGGGGCTGCAAAAAGTAACCCCTGTGCTCTCCCCACTGCCCGAAACAGACACAGCAACTACTCCTGGAGAGTCTCACTCACTGTTGTTTCCAGGGATTTGTGTCTTTCTCAATAAAACTCAGGTGAGAACAGAAGTGTCTCTTTATTTTTGGTATTTTTAGCGTGAGGTGGGGGCAGTGGAGAGTGGGAGACCAGCAAAGAGGTGAAGTGAAGGATGTCTTGATCAGCAATGATTCAGCAGAATTTCATATTTAGTCTCCTTTTGACAGTTCCTATAAACATTCTGCTGCAAACTTCAGTCCTTCAGCCTGATTTGATTACTGGGTGCTGCCAGCAGCTGGGACCCTAAAGCCACTCCATAAGCATCAGCCCCTGTATTTGCCATGATCCTTTAAAACTGCCCTTAAAAATGAACTTTCTAGAGCATTTCAGTTGTCACACAAGGGTTTTCTCCCCTTTTTTTCCTTGCTACATGCATCCAAAAAGTCTAAAGTGGGGATGGGAGGGGTGGGGGGAAGGAAATTTAAGAGCAAACCTCATGACTTCTCTGCCTCCCTGATTTCAGCTCATGTTTGTAAATATAAGTCTCAGCACTGGAATGCAAAGACTTTTGGGATTAGGTCCTTCTATCCTGAGTGCATCTGGAGGAAATAAAAGGAAATCCTGCACCTTTGCACATGGATGCTGATTGCTTAGGAGGGAGTCACCTCCTACTGAAGTCTGACAGGGCTAAGTCGTGTTCCCTCTGTTGTTTTCCCCCCGATGTTCTTTCTAATTTATTTCACTGTGAAGGGTTAAGGAAGGTGACTTCAGGTGTTGCCATTAGAAAGTCAAATTGCAAAAATAAAGCATTAAAAATAAATGCCGCAGCGGAATTGCTGAGCCAGGGAATAAAGGGCTTTAAATGCAAACAGGGAACTGGCTGTGCATTTCTCCACCAGTCACCTGTCTCCCTATCTGAGGATTAAGGACTCTGCGTCTTTTAGTTCTGCGTCTTCCCATTCAACTCCAGGTGCTGCTGAATGTCACAACTTTTTATAGCTCGCCTATTAAGATTTAGAGGAACTTCCTTCCTTTTATCTGGACCGCAGGAGGAAGATTATTGCTGCTTCTGACTCACCTCACAGGAGAGACCCAAGGAGAGTGTCTTGTAAAAGAGTAGATTTTAAATATAGGTGGTCTTCCCTAAATAAACGTCAGGAATTTGGTGAGTGGGTTAATTTGCTTACAGGGTAGATCCCCAGCTAAGGGAAATCATTGTAGATCCACTGACTTCCATGCTGTCAATGAACTGGTGGCTCATTTTGAATGACTTTCAAACTCCTCCAAAGAAAAGCATGAACAGCATTTCTGTCATGCATAGCTTTCCTCTCCCCTGGGTGTTTTTGCAGGAGCACAAGGTATTTTACAGCCACACTCAAACAGATCCTGCCACAGTAGATCATCTTTCAACGTTCTTCTGTCCTTGTCCCTCCCTCAAGGTACCACGTTATCCCCTAAATCTCAGGGTGCAGTGGTTCTTTGCTGTTGTCCCAGTCTTTACCCTGGACCTTTGCTGGGGGGTGGGAAGCAGCCAGATGGAATATTTTTAGGATTCCTTCCTGCTGTGTGTTCCTAGGGCTGAGAAGACCTCATGGGATCACCATCCTTGCTGCAGGCAGAGGGCAGTCCAGACGGATCTTAGGGCTGGAAACTGCAACACAGAGAAGGTCTGGAGCAGGCTGAGGGGCAAGATGAGTATCTCCATTATCACAGTGGCACCATCATCTCCTGGGGCCCCAGAACACAGGGAGAGAGGGGGGCATTCTGCCGTCCAGGGGAGCAGAACTGGGAGTCTGTCCCTTTGGGGGATTCTGTCATGGATCCTACAATCTCCTAAGTGGGGACAGTGCCATATCAAGAGTTTTTACAGCTCTGATGTCCCCAGGGCACCAGCACATCCCCACCAAACCCATGCAGTCGTTATACCATGGGGAACAGTCTAGGCTTCCAATCTAGCTCAGCCTGAGCTTTCTTTTCTTTTTCTCCATCCCTCCACTGCCCCTGGAACCGGCGTGGATTAATTTTGCAGCACTCCGTGTGGGAGCGGTGAGGTTTGGGTTAAAGACTATGATATAAATACCTCTTGCTATTCTTTTTCTCCCGATGCCTATGGAGTTAGAGCACCTATTGTTGTGTGCCATCAGACAGGCTGCCACAATAACTTTGGAGGAGCCGTGAGGAACCAGCTCTTTGTTTCCTAGGTGGGTTCTCCCTGTAGGCGTCGGGACGGCCCTGTACCGTGGTGGGTGGAGTCGAGTGGGTGGCTGAGCAGATGGCTTTGTACTAAAGGCTCTCTGATGATTGAGGACCTTCAAGTGAGGTGAGGCAAGACCCCTTCCTCTGAGATCTGGTGTCAGGAGTGCCACTGAAGTGCCACCAGCCTTGGCCGCATTGTTCCTGTCAGCCACCGAGGTGCTGGCACTCACTGGCCGTGTTGCATTAGCAAAGGGATAAATTAATCCTCTCCTCCTGAGGCTGGAGCTGGGAAGTGGTGCCAGACTGCCAACCTTGTGTTATTTATTGCCTGGTTCACTGTGTGTCCTCACACCTTGTTTGCTGTTCTGGAAGGCACCACTGCATTAAGCAGTGGTTTTCCTCGGGCTGCTCAAGCCTCTCTGCTGGACTTGTGTGCCAAATGTGGAGTCACAGGAGCTGCAGGAGCCATTTCCATTTCCCCCTGTCACACTTGGATTCGTCAGTGTTGAACATAATTCACTGTCATATTATTGAAAATGCTTAGCACTTTCTGATGTTTGCAACATCCCTGTCCAGTCTTGACAAGCCTGGCTACAGAATCACAGTCTGGTTCTGCCCTGTGATTTTCCCCAGGCATTGTCTTCTGCATTTTTTGTGTACCAATTCTATGCTATTCATTATTCCACCCATTCCAGACAATGTCCTCTCACTGCCCTGCACACTGGCCACTGCTCTGGGTGCAGTCTGGCATTAACATCCAGCTGGAACATCCCACAAGGTCCAAACTCAGCTGCCCAAATTCAGTCTTGTTGGATTTGGGCACCTCTTAAGGTATTTTGAGACCTGGTAATGTTTAGCCAGGTCCTCCCTAGGTTTTGGAGACACCCTGCTTCTCACCAGACAGCCAGACTCAGCTCCATTTCTGTTTTTCCTGGCAGGCTTTTCCATCCTCCAGTCTCAAGGCTTGGCTGGAGATTTTGGCTCTACCTGTAACCCCCATGTCCTTGAATAACTGTGTCTCCTTCACCTCTGTATCCTCCAGATGAGACTGTTTAAGTGGTCCTGGGTTTGTTGATAGTTCTGTATCCAGCTTCTGACCCAAGGGAGCTCACCAAAGGTTACAGTCTTCTGCACCTGAATAGAGCTTTCATGTTAACATGGAATTTGCAGGATTATCATGATGACAGATTGAGATTTTTTTTACTTATTTGTGGGATTTCTTTTTTTTTTTTTTTCCTGCCTCTCTCCACAACTGATTCACCTTCCTGGATCACTTATAAATATATTTAACAATGTGGCATCCAACAAAATACCTAGAGGAAGCTGGCTGTTAACCTTTTGTCAGGATGAAAACTGACCTACTTTTAATTTTGGGTTGGTTTTTTGGTTGTTTTTTATGTTTTTTTCCTTTCTTCTTTCTCCTGACCTGCTTCTGCATTTGACATTGCTTTGTACCTCTCTCCATGGTAGTTACCTTCTGTAATCACCCAAGGAGTGACAACATCACAGGCCTCTATAAACTGAAAAGGAATTAAAGCAACTGGTTCGCACTTTCTTTTTCATTTCCACTGAGTTATCGACTTGTTTAAAGAATTGCAAGGCCTAAGTGAGCTGTGATTTTCCTTACAAGGACCAGGCTATCACAGCCTTGCATGTGCTTTGTTGTTTTGCTCTGTTTTAGCCATTTTACCACGATGTGTAAGGTTTTATTACTCTGTTCATCATTCAAACAGCCAAGGCTTTTTGTAAAGCTCAGTTGTTTGTAACTGGCAATCTGCAACAGGGCTGGTTCCTAAACAGGGATTAGATGTTCCTGTTAGCAAGTCTGGGGGATTTTGCAGGTCGTTAGGATTTCTTGTCACCCAGAGCAAGGTGCTTTTTCCATAACTGGAGGTTTCCAGGGTGTAGATGTCCCTGCCTGACTTTAAGGTCTCAAAATAATCTGTCAAAACATGCTTTTAGAACACAGTTCATCCACTAAGATTTTAGACATCTGTTCTATCATGGGCTGACCCATGGTCAGCTTTTTTCTCTTAATTCGCTCTGTAAGATCTCTTGCTGTTTATCTCAAAAGCTCAAGCATACATCCATAATCAATGATACTTGTAGGCTGCTTCTTCACCAGATGCTTTGGACAAAATACTGTTTTGTGGGGTTTTTTAAAAATTTTCTTTGAGTGGCAGTGCTGTATCCCAGCTCCTGCCACCCCGATCTCTTAGAGCACTTCCTCCCTTTGTGTCTAAGTTGGAAAGATCTTTGTAACCTGAAGTTTTTGTAATTTGAACTTACACCTATAAAATCTTAAAAGTGAGAGAATCATAGAAAAGCTTGTGTTGGAAGGGACCTTAAAGATCATTTAATTCCAAGCCCCCTGCCCTCAGCAAGGATGCCACCCACTAGACCGAGTTACTCAGAGCCCTGTCCAACCTGACCTTGAACAGTTCCAGGGATGGGGCATCCCTGGAAGTATTCAAGGAAATAACAAGTATTTTTTTTTTCCAGAGTCCATTCTTGACCTACTTGTTTTCTGCTTCTTCTTCAGAGTATTGCACAACTAGATGGTTTTCAGGGTGACTTCCAACCCAAACCATTCTGATTCAATTCTCTTGATAATCACAGATTGATGATCCCCTGAGTAAATGCATTTATAAGCCATCAGTCTGGATAATGAAATCAGAGTAAAACAATGTCCTGATTTTGATGTGTACTTTTAATTGAACAAATGAAAAGCCTTCCATTTAAGCATGCCAGGGTTATCTAAGTAATATTCTGGCACGTTGCCCTTTTTCACCGACGTGACTGTACATTCCAGCTACAAAATGGGGAAAAAATCAATTCCATTGGAAGAAAATCCCAGTAACTGAATCTCATATTAATTGCAGATCAGAAGAAGAGAATTGTTTTTACTATTTCGGAAAACTAAGTGAAAATGTGAGTAAGAGAATGGTTGGCCCATGTCAAGATGAAATTTTTCTTTAGGTCTTGGAGAATGATGCAAGACCCACTTTGATATGACCTTGCAAACCAGTGACAGTATCTTGGACCAGGCCAACATTTCTGGTGCTGGCAAAACATTATTTTTGTTCTAGAGGGGAAGCCATAAGAGAAAGGGCTGAGGCAACTTGGTCTGTTCAGCCTGGAGGAGTCTGAGGACAGACCTCATTGTGGTCTTCAACATCCTCATGAGGGGAGACACTGATCTCTTCTCTGGTGACCAGTGACAGGACCCAAGGGAATGGCCTGAAGTTGTGTCAGGGGGGGCTTAGGTTGGATATTAGGAAAAAGTTCTTCACCCAGAGGGTGGCTGGGCACTGGAATGGTCTCCTGTGAAGTTTTCTTGCTATGTAAAAGACTCCTTGCTGGAACACTGAGCAAAATAGGAATTACCATTAAGGCATGAGCAAACTCAGCCTGAGACAATGAAAAATCTCCTTGGATGGCCATGGATGGCCCAATGTGGGGGTCGGTCTCTCCTCCAAAGGAATAAATGGACAAGAGGAAATGGCTTCAAGCTGTGCCAGGGGAGGTTTAGATCAGATATTAGGGAAAAATCCTTCACAGGAAGGGTTGTCAAGCATTATAACAGGGAAGTGGTTGAGTCACCATTCCTGGAGGTATTAAAAAAGGTGTTGATGTGGCACTTGGGGACATGTTTTAGTAGTGGATTTGGCAGTGCTGGGTTAATGGTTGGCCTCAGTGGTCTTAAAAATCTTTTCCATCCTAAATGATTCTGTGGTTTTATGAAATGCAGGAAGGGAACTGCCTCAAAGTGCTCTAAAAAGCATTCCTTGGGTAAAATTTCTGTCCTCCTGTCCTTTGATCTGGATTGTAGCCTATTCTGGTTTGGTTTAGGTAATTCTGGATGGCAGGAGGATCACGGCAAGCAAGAACACAAAGTACCTTCCCTGGGAGATTAACAATCCAATTTCTGCATAGCAATGGAGCAGGGAAATTTTAACCCAGGAGCCTTAATGGAGAATTTGTCAGAAAAAGAAGAAAAGTCCAATAGTCAACTGAAATGCAGCTGCACTCTCCTGAATTTTAACTCTTCCTCTCTAACATGCTTCACATTATGGGATTATTAGGGGATTATAATGTCTCTGTGTTAAAGGGGAGAGGAAATCCTCATCGTTCGTTGCACTCCTCTAACTCCCCTTTCTTCTGAATATAAAGGAGGTGATAGGGAAGGGGAGTGAGGGCAAAGAAAAGGAAAAGAAGAAAATTAAGATTGGAACGAAGCCTTGAAATTGGCAGCTGTCAGCAGCCCTCAGGACAAGTGATAAAAGGCTGCATTAAAGTAGCTGCAGTGTGAAATGCCATTGATAGAATAACGAGGATGGGAAATCACTTTATAAATGTGCTTACCAGGATAAACAGATGTGACTGAGGGCAACTCCACTCTGTCACCAAACACTTGAAAGGGCAGAATTTATGGCAATCTATTTTCTGTTAAAAAAAAAAAAAAAAAGAACACAATGAAAAGATACAAACCTAAACTCAGAGAGGCTCCAGACAGAGGTGAGGGTTCAGTGCACGTGTAAGGGTGGGAAGCAGGGCAGAAACACTCTCCTGTAATAAACCACTTTGAGAGCCCAATAAATCAATATGCAGCAGGGTGTGATGATGCTGAGGAAGGAGGGGCTGGTTCCTGGTATTCCACACTTTCCAAAGGCAGGAGTCACTCTATGGGCATGGCTTGGGGTCTTTCCTGGGCAAAATATGCAAAGGGATGTTAGTTCAGTTTTCTGCTGAGCTGAGGCTGGCTGGGCAGTAACTGCTCATGAAGGTGGCTCAAATTTAAGAGATCAAGGAGCTTTTGGACAATGCTCTCAGGCACAGGGTGTGACTCTTGGGGCTGTCCTGAGCAGGTCCAGGAGTTGGACTCAATGATCCTGATGGGTCCCTTCCAACTCAGGATATTCTATTATTCTATGGTTCTGTCTTTTTTGGGGTTGGTTATGGAAACTAAAACTTTGTTCAGTTTCTGTTCTAAATTGCCTTCTTATATTACCAACTAAAGAAATGCTGCAGTTGTGGTTGGTAAGGACTGGACAAAGAAGAAAACCCATCAATTTATGCCAAAGCGTCATCAAACAGTGAGAACTTATTGCCACCAGCCAAAACCCAAAAGAATGTATATTTCCTCTTGCTTTCAGAAGTGTTTGAACTGATTAAGTGACCTTTCAGCATTGTTCATTAAGGTCTGATAAAAGCATTTGATATTACTTAGTATTAATAAAAAGTCAAATATATATGTGGCCTCAAGTTGCACCAGGGGAGATTCAGGTTGGATAGTAGGAAAAGTTTCTTCAATGAAAGAGTGATCAGACATTGGAACAAGCTTGCCAGGGAAATGATGGAATCACCATCCCTGGAAATGTTCAAAAAATGAGTAGACATGGCATTTCTTGATAAGGTTTAGGGGACATGGTGGTGCTTGGTCAAAGATTGAACTTGATGGTCTTGGATGTCTTTCCCAGCCTTAATGATTCTATGATTCTGTATCATACTCTAGTACATATCATAACATGAGGTATGATAGGTGTAGTGCCTGAAGTCCTCTGTGCTGGAAAATCACTTATTTTGCCAATCTGAAATTCCTTGAATGGAAAAAAGCAATGAATTATCTGCAGTGTTAACAGTAAACAGCAGCCTTTTCGAGGTACACTCAGTCAGAAAGCAGCTCCCCAGTTCCTCCAGTTGTCTCCCCACACCCCTGGGTCCATCCAGCTTTCCCAGTGCTTCATCCTTTGAGCCACAGACACCAATGTGTGGCTGGGAATGAGCTGAGCTATCCCCCATTCGAGTCTAGACTCTCACCTGCCTCATTTGCAAATTAAAACAAAATTAAAATAGTCCATTGAAAGCTAATCTGAACTCAGGGAGCACAAACTGAGCATGATTGAATATAAATGCTTAAAATTTTCCAATAAACTGGAGAGCTGAATCCAAATTCTTCCAAATTAGCATTTCCTTGGGGAGGGGGCAGTGCAGGTGGGAAGGAAAGCAGGATAACTAACTTCTCTGCTAAGTGACTGGTGGCTTTATAAGTGCAGGAGTATCTGCTCTGTCACTGTAGATGTGCTTGATGGTTTCTAAATGCAGCCCTTGGGACAGGGGCTGGCTGTGGTTTGTTGTCACACACAGCTGATAGATGGCACACTGTTGTCAGGATTCCCTGCTGCAGATGCCATTGTTCCTTGCCGAAGGGGAGACTGCTGCTGTCTGATTGTTATCTGCTGCTACTTAATGACAGAAAGTGTCTTTGTGGCTATTGATAAGTTGGTTAAAGCTTATTGAGCTTCACTTTTTGTTTTTGTGGACGAGGATGTTTAACAGAGCGGAGATTTGCTGAATTTGTCTTAACTCAGGAAGGCTGAGGGAGAGGTGCATGATTTAATCACTGGAGCTGATGGGAAGTTTGTGGCTGCAGTCTGAAACAGTCCCTCTCTCTCTCTGATTTCCAGGGTTTGTATTGACTGCATTGAATATTAGACAAGTGGAGTTAAGAGCAATCTTTAGACATCATCAAATCCTTTTCTCAGCTCTAAGACGGGATCAACAACCCGAATCATTAACTTCTTATATAGATGTCTCCAGTTGCAGTTTCAGCCCATGAATTTCTGTCATACGGATGGGGAATATGGAGAACACGTTATTCCCTTCCTATTTGCAGCAGTTCCACTTGTCAGAAAAGCATTATCACATCTGTTGTGTTCCCCCCACCCCTCCAACCCCACCCACTCTGCTTTTTCTACATTGAAAACCACACTAATTCCTGCTTTTCATATCAGGCTGTGTTTCTAACACCTTTGATCATTCCCATGGCTTTTCCCTGAGCTGTCTCCAGGTGGTCCCCCTGAGATTTATTGCTCAAAATTGGACACGGTATTTTATCTCACAAGTCCTAGCTTTGTCCCCAGCACCCCTCAGCACCTTTGGTTATTTGTTTATTTCCTTTCTGAGGTCTTTTGCCTGGGAAATTGCCTCTTATTCCTTATGTCTAAATATAGAACTTTGTGTTTTCATTATTTGGCTTCACCCTTTTTCCCTACAGTGTTTCCCCATTTTTACAAGATCCTTTTGAATTGTAATCATATCTTCTGACAGGCTCAAAATATTTCTGAGCTTCACTTCACCTTCTTGTTTATGAACTGTCCTTTCTATGCCATCACCTAAACCATTCCTGAAAGATATTGGTTAGTCCTGGATCCAGGAAAACCACAAGAACTCAGGTTATCATAAAATCCCCTGCTGCCCACTCTGTTTTTGATGCAGCCCAGGACATGGGTGGCTTTCTTGGCTCCAAGTGCTCATATCCAGCTCATGTCCAATTTTTCAACCACTGACTATTCCCACTTCCTTCTCTGCAAGACTGTTCCCATTCCATCACCCAGTTTGTTCAGATTCTGGGGATTGTCCCAGTCCAGGAGCAGAGCCTTGTATTTGTCCTTGTTAAACTTTGTGATGTTGAGGTCCTTTCCGTGCATCCTTGCAGTCCATTACCAAAGAGAATTTACTGATGGACAAACAGTTTTAAACTATGATTTCTGAGCCAATTTTTACAATATTTTCATCTAGACTTTGTTTGCTCTACTTGTGTATTTGTCATCTGCTGTTTTTCCCCCTCCTCAGGTGTTGCCTGTCCTAGAAAGGCACCAGATAACTTTTGACAAATGCACACTTCTTGCTGCTCATTCTCCTGCTGTGTTTTGTGCATCAGCAAATCATACACTGGATTATTTCCTCAATCATCTGTACAACTGGGGCTGCACAGGGCTGGCATTAAGATGCCTGGCCTCTAATTCCCAGGCTTTTGGATTTTGCACTCTTCAGACACTCTCTTTTCTCTAGTTTATCTCTTCTGGAAATTCAGTTGATTCCCCATGAATTTTCAGTTTACAGCTCTAAGGTTGTTTCAATATTTCTATAAAAATTTCAGCTTAGTATTTATGAGTCCCAGACAGTTTGAAAATACCTAACCCTTAATTTGAGCTCCACAATCCCACTGTTGGCTCCCCATTGACTCTGAAGGGAGCCAGGGCAAATTGCTGAGCAGTAAATGTGGAAGACATCAGCATATAATTCACCAACTCTACACTATAAATAATTCCTCCTTCCTCTAGAGATTAAAATGACCCAGACTTTGTTCTGTGAGAGCATCTTCCCCATCTGCCCATGACACATAAGCAAAACTGTCAAAGTAAAATGAATGATTCATTGTTTGAATGATATCTCCTCTCATCAGAGAGCGAGCTTCTTGTTGTTCAGACCTGTAATTTTAATTACTGGATGGAATTGCAATTCACAATTTTGATCTGAGAATGAACACGAGATTTCTGGATTTGGGGTGGCAGACACCAGCTGGTATTGTACTATTTCTGCAGGCATAGGAGCTCCAATGCCCACAGCATGAGCAGCAGACAGGAGGAGCTGGAAGCCATTGGGCCACTGGAAAGCTGTGATTGGAAACAGAGTGGGATTACTTGCACAACCAGAGTGCTGCCATGGGTGGCTGTAAGCTCTTCAGAAGGGACAGACAAGGGAGGAGAGGCAGCGGGGTGACTCTTGTGTCGATAGGGCTGAGTGTTTCTGGGCCAGAATCATGGGGAAGGCCAGCAAGGCAGATACCCTGGTGGGAGTTTGTTATAGACCACCCAGCCAGGATTAAGAGATGGATAAATTGTTCTAGAAGTATCTGGGAGAAGCCTTATGATTGCTGGCCTTTGTTCCCATGGAGGAATTCAATTTAACCAGAAGTCTGCTGGAAATACAACACAGCGAAGAGGAAACAGTCCAGGATGTTCCTGAAGTGTGTAGAAGATAAATTCCTGACACAACTGGTGAGTGAGCCAGCTAAAGAAGCTGTGCCACTGGAGCTGTTGGATAGTTTTAACCAGAAATTGGAAATTTTCAACTGGATACTGAGCAGAGACAGTTGGAAAATAAAGTGAACTGTCACACAGCCTTTAGTGTCTGCCTTAGACGTTGGCACCTTTTATGTGATAAGAAGGTGTGTGAGAAATGAGAGCATTTTGGCCTCCTTTTTCTATTAGAAATTTGGAGGTGATCCAGAAGGAAATAAATGAGGAAGAAGTATTAAGTATAATTTATGAAGAGAGATTTCAGGAATTTACCAATTGCAGGCTCAGAAAGTGCAGCAGTGATTAGTTGAGCCATGATGACTGTGTAGAAATACTTGATGTATAATAGCATTGAAAAAAGGGTAGAGAAATTTAAAATATTAAGGTCGAAGGTAGTAACAAATTACCAAGTAGTAACTAAGGACAGAGAGAAATAAATTAAATATTAAGAAAAAAAATCCTTGAACAATGACATGAATCATTTTGGATATAATGGATATTTTTAAAATAGACAATCTCTCGTGTAAAGAATGGAGAATAAAACCATGTGAGGGTGTTTGGGAGAGTCAGCTTGCAGGAGGTGATACCCATCAACCTTTTCGGAGCCTTTTAGCTGCAATTGTAATTAATTTGCCCTCAGACACCTTCACTAAGCATTTGTGCCTTTTAGGTAATCTTCATTGTTGACTGAAAATATGTAAGAAAAGTGTCAACAGCATCGTCTGCAGTCCACAGAGCCAAAATCTGGAAGAGCCTACAAAGACCATAACATTTGGCTTTGAAATGCACAGGGAAATGCAGAGCAGAGAGGGCTTTTTTTTTAATTGTATGGAACATGTATCTTCTTTTTGCCTAGTTTGTGCCATTGAGGAGAAGGTGAACCTTGGGCAGACCTTGGATATGGAGTTACTCATGGAGCTGGTGCTCTGTGGAACCTTGGTGGCCTGGACAGCCATTCCTCTTTTTTTGGCTGTGCTTCTGCAGTCTCCTGAAGAAAGAGGACAAGATCTCTCCTCTTGAGAGACCCCACCTGGAGCTCTGGGACCCCCAACACAAGAGAGATATTGACCTCTTCAAACAAGTCCAGAGGAGGCCACTAAGCTGATCAAAAGGCTGGAGCACCTCTGCCGTGGAGGCAGGCTGGGAGAGCGGTGGGTGTTCAGCCTGGGGAAGAGAAGGCTCCAGGGAGAGCTTAGAGCCCCTTCCAATGCCTAAGGGGGCTCCAAGAGAGCTGGAGAGGGACTTTGGACAAGGGATGGAGTCACAGGACAAGGGGGAATGGCCTTGAGCTGAAGGAGGGTAGGGTTAGTTTACATGTTAGGAGGAAATTCCTTCCTACAAGAGTGGTGAGGCACTGGGAGAGGTTGTCCAGAGAAGTTGTGAATGCTCCATCCATGGAGGTGCTCAAGGTCAGGCTGGACTGGGCTTTAATTAGCCTGGTCTAGTGGAAGGTGTCCTGTCCATGGCAGGAGGTTGGAACCAGATGATCTTTGAGGTCCCTTCCAGCCCAAACCCTTCTGTGATTTTATGACTCCAACCTTCAGTGACCTCTGTAAGAGATTGTGACTTCTTTCTTCTCTTGCACCAAACCCATGAACTCCATTTGTAATGTGGACTGAGCTGTCTCCCAGCTCTTTACAGGGTACAGCATTTTCAGCCATTTCTAAACAGAGAATTGGCAGCATAGCAGTGAACTGTAAAAAGATGCTGCGTATTTCCCTTCTCCTTTTGTCTTTCTCCTTTTGGTTAAAGTTAGATGTTCTTTTTTAATTTGTCAAGAATAAATAGTGCACCTAAATGAATCACTCTGTTGATAGCTGCAGATCAGTCTCTGCAATCAGTATTTTATTTAAGCAAAATAATTGAGCAGCAATTGATAATACGTGACAGCTTAAGATTGCTCTAATTGCTTGGCTTCCCAGAACACTCCTAAAAAGAAAATGAATTCCTCCATTGTATTTTTTTTTCTGGCTGCATGACCCTCATGGAAATAAATCCAGAGTGGAAAATTAATAGTGCTGCAAACAAAGTGTAGAAAGTGTCGAAGTTTTTGTCATAATCTTTGCAAGGTTTTTATTTTTGAAGATAACATACCACCTGCAATAAACTGCCTTTCCTGGGGCTGGTATCAGTCAGGGTGATAGATTACAACTACTTCCCTCACTACTCCTATTAGTTTATACATTGCAGCCTGGGGCAGGAAGCAGGAGATGCTAAAGGAAAAGTCAGCGTGGAACAAGCTGAGTTTGGAGTCGCTTATGGATTTCCATATCTTTGGTGACTTGGTACTCTGGGGACCTTCTGAGCAGCTGCAAAAAAAGTGTAGCTGTAAATATGAAATGCATTTTATTTTCTCATTTTAAAAAGACTAAATGTCCCCAACAAGCATTCTTATTGCATATAAAAAAATAATAACTTTTTTTTTCATAGGTTGCTGTAAGAACTCGTATATCTCACTTTTTGCAGTTTGCTGCTGTAGAGACCAATGGCTCCTCGGAGCTGTTGGAGAGCAAAATAAATGTGCAATACAGACAAATAGTTCCTGTTGGACAGGTACCTACCACATGAAACACTCTGTGACAATTGCATCAAATCACTGTGGTTATTGCCCAGCTCTTGCAGAAAGAAAAGGGATCTGTTGCTCTTAAAAGCCTTTTCTTGGACAAGGCTGTGGATTACTGTGGGTGGACAATTCTGCTCACATGGCTTTTATGTTTGTCTTTTGTGTTGTGTTTAATTTTTGCTTTCGGGGTGTCAGGCCAGCAAATTTCACAAACCCTAAGCTACAACCTCTATTTGAAATACAAATGGGTATTCTCTAGTGGAACAATCTTCATCTTCACTGAGTATTTTTATTCCTGGTCTACAAAGGTCACAGTGTCAGGCATTTCATTATCTCTGCTCACTTTGGGTCTTTTGTGCTATTACTTTTGTGCCATTTCATTAGCCTGTATACATACATGAATTAACTCAGAATGGGCTCCTTAATTCAACTCCAGGGAGCTGGGACAGGTGAGAAGGCAGAAAATCCCACAAAAACCTTTCTAGCATATCAGAAAACAGAAGCAATATTTCTGATCCATGAGTCTCTTTCATATCCAGCCCAAGGGTTTGTTGGAAAAGCGGGGATATTAATCTTTCTTTAGTGGTAAAGTAGATAGAAACTTGGCTGTAGGAGAGCAGAGGTTTGGGTTCGTACTGTGGGTGCAGAAACTTTCTTTTGCAACCTTGAGAAAATAAATCATAGAATCCTGGAATGGTTTGGGTTGGGACCTCAGAGATCACCCAGTTCCAACCCCCTCTGCCGTGGATCAGGTTGCTCAGGATTATTGCTTCCAAATATGCATTGTAACATCCTAGAAACTTGTTCCAGCTGTGCTAACAAGGTGCAGGAACATCAGACATTCAGTAAAGAGAAATAAAATTGCAGCACATTCTCATTTGGAGAGCAGAGCTGGTGGTCACTCTGGAGGGTAACAAAGTCACTTTCCTCTTCATTTCCTTAGTTTGTGGATCTCCCTCCCTCTTTCTGTGGACTTTATGAGCGTCTGGTGGAACAGGAGAGTGGTGGGGATTGAAGAAAGGGCAGGGCACTGCAAAATATATAAATTCACATGCTCCTCTCCATCGTGGATGATTTTTGAGACATTCTCCATTTGCTCTGCACCTCGAGTTTGTAGCACAATTCCTTTGTTCCCCACACTCCTCTGTCCCTCTTCTTCACTCTTGTGAAGCCCCACCTGGAGCACTGATTCCAGCTCTGGAGTGTCCAAGGCCAGGTTGGATGGAGCTTTGAGCAGCCTGGGAGAGTGGAAGGTGTCCCTGCCCATGGCACAGGGATTGGGACTGGATGATCTTTAAGGTCCCTTCAAACCCAAACCATTCTGTGACTTTAGGATTCTGACACAACTGTTGCATCTCAGTTTTCTGATGTGACCCATTCCTGCTCTCATCACTCCTGCTCTCCCTGATATCAAAACTATCACAGCATTAACTTGAAGACAAAATGGAATCAACACAGCTCTTTTCTTTTCTTTTCTTTTTTTTTTTTTTTTTTTAAACTAAGCAAGGCAAACAAATTTTTCTTTTCTTTTATTTTTTATTTACTTGCCTGTTATCAGATCATATCAGTGTTTGTGCTTATTTTACACAGAGTGTTTAGCCAGGAAAAAGAAGCCTGAGATTTAAGGTCTGTTTTCTGCTACTGTAGACAGAAATAGGCTGTGTTTATATCTCTGCAATCTGCTAAGCCTCAAATGTTCATTTAACACCTGGTGTATGTTAAGGGCAAGTTAATCTTAAAATTATTAGTGTCTCTCTATATCCAGTGGCTGTTTATACAGGTGGGAGTGTTTGTGGCACATGAGAATACATGTGTTTATGTGCCTGTATAAATACTCACATGCACATACATATGGGAACTCACACACCTTTACAAACTGACGAATATAAATGAAATTTGGGGTGTTAATTAATTTGAAGATCAGAATCAAAGTCAGTAAAAAGAATGCTTTATGTGATCTTTGATGCTTTATTATATTTCCCAAATATAAAGTGAGGATATCTACTTAAAAAGCAGAATTATTGATGACCTCCTCCATTTACACATCTCCTATTTCCAGATCCAAATGGTTTTAAAAAAGGACAAGCTACTTCTTCCTATGTTTGTGTTATTATATTTCCCTTAGACAAGCGTGGCAAGGAGGAATGACTCTAAACTAATAGAAGGCATGTTTGGATTAGATATTAGGAAGAAATTCTTCCCTGTGAGCATGATGAGGCCCTGGTACAGGTTGCCCAGAGAAGCTGAGGCTGCCTCATCCCTGGAAGTGCCCAAGGCCAGGTTGGATGGGGATTGGAGCAACCTGGGATAGTGGAAATTATCCCATCCCATGGCAAGAGGTGGAACTGGATGATCTTTAAGGTCCCTTCAACCCAAACAATTCTGTGATTTTATGATTCTGATTTCATGATGATGCAACTTGCAGGATTTGTGACCCTGTGGGGGACCCACGTGAAGAACTGCAGCCCATGGGACGGACCCAGGTTAGAGGAGTTTGTGGGGGACTGTCTGCCATGAGAGGGACCCCACATTGGAGCTGGGGATTAGTGGGAGAAGAAAGAAATGTGTGATGAACTGACCACAGCCCCCATCCCTATTCTCCTGTGCCACAGCAGTGGAGGAGAGAGAGAACTTGGGGGTGAAGTTAAGTCCAGGAAGAACAGAAGGTTGGGGAGAAGTGTTTTAAGATTTGATTTTATTGTCCATTACCCTACTTTGATTTTGATAGGTAACAAAGGAAACTGATTTCCCCAAATCTAATCTATTTTGCCTGTGACAGTGGCTGATCTCTCCCTGTCCTTATCTCACCCCAAGAGCCTTTCGTTATATTTTCTCTCCCCTGTCCAGCTGAGGAGGGGAGTGACGGAGCAGCTTTGGTGGGCACGTGGCATCCAGCCAGGGGCAGAATGAATAAAACAGTAGCTGGCAGCTTGCAGGATCTCTGTACTCATCCCTGCTGAGGAGCCCTCTGCAGTGGCCTCGGCTCTCTCTCTGATGAGCTCGAGGCGTCTCACCTCCCACATCCTCTCCATTTGGCTTTCGGTGGACAGGAACCCCCTTTCCTGGTGTGTTTCTCGAGCTGGTGTCCCCAGGTAGGTGCTGGGCTGCCATCCCAAAGCTCAACACGACTACTTTAATTATGCAGCACAGTTCTACACTCCCTGAGATGACACAGACCTCTAAGACAGCAAAAGAGAGAGGAAATGCACACAGGCCAGAGAGAGAGGGAGAAACTCCACACTCTGGCTGCTGTTGAGTCCCAGAGGAGGTCTAACTCAGTCTGTAATTGCTGTTCTGGATAGCTTCTGCCCTCAAAACAATTTTCTGCTGGTCTGTTGTTGCTTAGGCTGAATCAGGTTGATTTATTGAATGTCATTTTTTTCTCCCCAGCCATAGACAAGAGAAAAATATTTGTTGAAAGGCTGTTGCAGCAAGATTTAGTTTCTGCCCATCTTGCATCAGAAGCTTGCTCACGTTTTATATTATTTTTTTCCTTTTCCTTTCCTTCCCCTGTCTCTCAGAAAGGAATGAGGACAGACAAACACCATGCTCTGATTTGTTTTTCCATGTCCATACATGGTGGACCACAGGGTAGGAGATGCCCCAAGGGTGTGCAGATGGGACAACACACAAGGAACATCTCAGCATCTCTTTGGTAAAACATGACAGACACTACAAAGGGCTGTTGGTTGAATTTTTTTTTTCTTCTTTCTTTATTTTTTCCCCCAAAGATAACAAGCACAAGAGGTTTTTTTCCACTTTGTTGTGTTTTGGAGTGCTTCCATGTGCAGAAATACACCCCTGGGCCTTATAGGACATCTTTCAGGATCTCCTTGAGGTTTATTTTATAGCTCTCTTGGCTGCTTGCTGCTGAGTAGATGATGGGTCAGAATGTGACCTTGCTTGTAAAAACTCAGCAGCTCCTGAATATTGAGGCATCAATTAATTTAAATGCTAATTTATAGTCCTTTAAAAAAATGGGTGGCTGGTTTGTGAGTAAACACAAAAGCACGTGTGCTAAATAGGATAGACCACTGATACTTTTGATCCCATTTTTATACAAACCTAAGGCAAACATTCCTGGAGATGAGTGTGACTCTTCCCTTGAGGACCTGAGCTGACACTGATGAAGGAGGCTGGGATCTGGCTCCATGTGAGAGAGGAATTATTGACTGCACAGATTTGTTCGGTGTCCTTCTGAGGAGAGCATGTTCCCCTCTCTGGTTTATTTAACACCATTCCCACGGCTGGAATACAGCAGTGTCCTTAGGATATCATTAAGGGCAGGGTTATGTTGGAAGTTTGCACTGTGGGTAAATCTTCACCCCACAAAGCATGAGAGGGGAAGAGAGAAGAGGTTTCCTTCTTTGCTGTCATGGAAATACTTCAGTAATGCTCATTACATGGGGAAATAGGCTGCTGGGATTTATTGTTCCCACATTGGTGACGATGTCTGGGTTTTATTACCCAACTTGCTCACAAATTAATGTCAAAAATGTTGAAATCTTTATCTTGTTAAAGCAAAAAATGGGAAATTGAAATTTCTGGCTTATCTGCAAAATCATATTTCCAACCATTTTTGTGTCAGGTTTAGAAACTTAATTTTTTCCCAAAAATCTCAGTACTATGCAGTGACATTATTCACTTACTGAGTCAGGTTAAATTACTCAAAGAGTCCTGCCATTTTAACCCAGTGCTTTCTGTTAAGAACATCCCAAATTAATTTTCCCTAGTGAGAGTTAATTCTCTGGAACTTAGGGGGCTCAAATTCTTTCACGTCTCTGATTTTCTCATCTATCACTTCTCTGCTTTTTTGGCCATCTTTAGCTACTACCATTTCATTTTATTGTTGACTACTTTAATTCTTTTCGTTCCAGAATGGATGATATTAAATCCTGTCTACTAATCTCAACAATAGATTTCTCCTTTTGGGGAAAAAAAAAAAAAAGAAAAGAGGATTTATATGGAACAGTTTAAACCTGTCTCCCTCTTGCTGCAGAATGTACTGAATGAATTGTTGCCAGACAGGAAAGGCTGGTGTTAATTAAAACCCAGAAAGCCCCAGCCTAGTTAGCTGGCAGGGAGACAGAATTTTGGGAATGGTGGTGGCTGCTGCACTCCTGGGTTCTGTGGACTCAGAGATTTATGAGGAGCTGTATTTCATTGGGAATTCTGCAAAGTGTGTTCAAACATGGGAAACCAAAGGCAGTCTGATTTTCCTAACAAACTCTGATGCCTGCCAAGTTCAGAGGTACTTGGGGATGGAGCAGACCTGGCAAGAAGGAGCAGGAGCGTGGCTCCAAGGTATATTCCATTATGGAAGGTCTTTATTTCTGGGTATTTTTCTTTCTTTCTTCTGTTTCTTCCTTTGTTTTCCTTACATATATCAAGGACTTTGAAACTTTGCGTTGCCAGGTTAAATTATTCAACAGATTTCTTGCTTCAGGTCAGATTGGTTTTGTTCTCTGTGCTTTATAACTCACCCCTGTTTGCTTTCCCTTAAGTGCAGCAGTCGCAGCTTTCCCTTCCTCACAACTCAGCGCTGGCTCTCACTGATGCATATTTGCTAAACAGTAATTTCAAGTGTTATTGCAACATTATGGAAAGGATCTCTGCTCTGCAGCTGCAGATGGCTGCTTCTTCCCAAGTACCTGAATACAAATGGCAAAGCTGAACCAGCACCGTTCGCACACAGCGCTGAATTTCCTTCCTCATCCTTCCCTGCCTCACGTAATATCTGGGGATCAGGACACAGACAGCCCAACTCCTCATGGCTAAATTATCTGGGAAGGGCCCTGTAAGAAGTCAATGTATCATCTGTTTTATTCCAGTGGAAATGCTTGGGGTGGGTGGAGGCCGTGTATAATTCAATATTTTGCAATAAACTCTGTCTAACCAAATGTACCTGCAAAGACACCTTAGTGAGTTTTAAGCCACCTTCACTTAAAGTGCTGAAAAAGAAGCACAGCAAAATAAAGCAGATTGAAGTGCAGAAATGATTGTGTTTATATTGCAAGGAATAGAAACCGAAAATCATGTCAGTGACAATTTAGCCAAAAGAGAAAAATCAGCATTCTGGTCTTTTTTAGTATTATTATTTTTTTTGCTTATATTTTCCTTAATCGTCTTTTTCAAAACAGTTAAGAGCAGAACAACACATTAAAGTTAATTCACAATTCTTCATATTTTGCTAAACTTTAGCTTTCTCCTTTGAAATACTTTTACAATAAAAGAAAACTTCCCTATGCAAAAAAAGAAAAATCACCACTAATTTCTCCTCATTTCCCAGCGATGATTTACCGACACAATGCTCAAGTACAATCTCAAATTACTTAAACTTCATTGTTTTTCAAAATATTCTGCAGTATTTACAAGTTAGGAATGATGCCATCCATAATTGAAGCTTCATTATGCTTGACAAGGGAAGGAATGAAGTGCATTTTGTGGTGCATTACCTGGTCTTTTGCTGGGGGAGTGTTTTTTGCTTTATTATGATTTCTCACAGCTTTTTCAATCTTTTGCTTTTCCTACTTCTTCAGTCATTCAGCAATTTGGTGTATTCTAGCACTCACAGCCGGGCTCCCAGACCTCATTTTAAATTGCTGCAGTTCTATTGCATTACGTGTTCAAGTGTTATGCCAGTTATATTCTCGTAGCAAACTTCAGTAGGAGGACATGGATCCATTTTGCACCATTTTTGAAATTTGCTAGTGGGGAAACGTAATTCTATAAAAAGTGTGGTGGCAGCAGCTGGATCTTTTGGGATAAACAAGGAATCACAGAGTGGGTCAGGCTGGAAGGGACCACAGTGGGGTCATCTGGTCCGACCTCTCTGCTCCAGCACAGTCATCCCAGAGCACAGGCACAGGATTGTGTCCAGACAACTGTGAAACTTATTATCCTGCTCTGATATTGTTAGCAATAAATTCAATTAATATTGGTCTGCTTTGCCCATGATAATATTTGGAGGGGGAGGTCTCCAGGTTCTTATCTCAACTCATGAACCCTTCATTATATTTTCTCTTCCCTGTCCACCCATGGAGGTGGGTGCCTGGCATCCAGCCATGGTCAAACAACACACAGGGTTCCATGGACTTACAGTTTGCCAGACAGTCTATGGAATCTCCATCCTTGAAGACAGACAAAACCATAGCCCTGAGCAACCTACTTTAATTATCTGCTCTGAGAAGGGCTGTTGGGCTAAATAATTTCCAGAGGTTCCTGCCCATTTCCGCGTTTCTGTAATTCTCTGATTTGTACAGCTGGAAAAAAAAAAAATCCTGTTTTAGTGTCTTTTTTTTTGGTGCTCTGGTAATGCTGCCTTGCTGGTAGTGCATTTAGCAGCGTCTGTATTATTATGTCTATTATTGCTAAATTAATTCTTTTTACAAGAGACAGTGTCATATGATGTCAACATATGCTCACATTTGCTCTTTTATATGGTAAGTGTTCAGAAACGAAGGAAACAAACTCATGGGTAATTTGCTGTGTTTTCACAGAGAAAATTTCAGAGCTGAATGTTGCTCCTCTTTTTGTTTTTTTACTGCTTGAAAACATATAAATGAATCTGTTCATCAAACAGCTCTTTCCTTACTACCCTACCAAAAAGGGAGTTTTTGATTGTATCTCCATCAGTTTGTGAATAGCATCAGATGGATGCTGTGCTGAGAGATGGCCTTTTTCTGTGTAGGAGAAAACAGTCTGGGATGAATGGCCTGCGTCACCAATAACTTTTTTAGAAAGAGAAGGGTTTGCTGCTCTTGTTTTTATTGTTGTTGCTCCTTAGTCCTCCACAATTCTGAAAAGCAGCCATAAAATCTGATCATTCCACTTGTTCCTCTCACAAAGCTTGAGTCAGCTGGCTGACTTAGATCCAGCAAACCGTGGCTCTGAGGGACTTTTTTATTTACTATGGGAGCGTTGCAACTTTCCCTTTTTACTTCTACACTGATGAAGATTTCTGTGTTTGTGTTTTTCTTCTCCAAGCTGGACTGTGGAACGTGCCTTTTGTGCTTGGATGTCCCCCATTCCTTGTTAATGTTCGGATTTCTGTCTTTTCAGAGTGACATGTTGGATGTGAACCAGATCATCAAAGACCTGGCCTCCATGGTGCATGAGCAAGGAGACACAATAGGTAGGTGTCACATGAAAATTATGGGCTTCATTACCCTCTTCCACCATTCCAAAGTGATCCTGTGCCTCATGAGCAGCCCTTTGTTGATGCTGTGATTATTTTCCCTGTGTTTTGAGCTTTTTGTGCATCCAGAGATGTTTTGATCTGACAAGCTGCCTTGTGCAATAAGGTTCTCATGTTATGGACAGTTTGCTGGTATATTTAGCATAAAATAGAATTCTCTGGGAGATGAATCCATTCCCTTTTGACTGCAAAAAGGAAGATGGAGAATGTATAACATTAACTGGAAAGGGATCCAATTCTTCCTTTCTACCTGGAACTGTAATTAAAAAACAATAGTAGTGGTAATTATTATTATGGGTATTGATGAAATTAGAGAAAATTAAGCAGGTTTTTAGAGAAAATTAAGCTTCCTGGCTTTTTCCAAATAGAATTTTCTTTCCACATAGCAGGGTGTGTCTAATTAAATTTACAGAAGCCTGACATCAAGATGTGCTCATATACAGGCTGAAGTTTCTGCCCATTAGTTGATCTCTTGTTCTCCAGCCACCAATGACTAGGAAAAAACTGAGTGGAGAACACTGGAAAAAGAGATGAATAACCCCTAGTCCTATCTTTAGGAGTCCTATCTTTTTTGTGAACAGAGAGATAAGACACTTTAGATCAGCTGCCTCTGCCCTTTGTCTTTGTCACTGCTTTTTTCTGATGAAGTGAAGAAAAATCAGACTTTTTTTCTCTATCTCTTATTTTGTATATGCACAATAATAATATGTGGTACTGTGAAACTGCCCACTTCCAAATTTGAGAGTTAGTAGTCCTAAAGGCTTATTGAGGGACCTAAACTCCAGAGGAGCATGATTTGTGGGGATATTTCTCACCTGAAGGCTCATCTGGAGTTCTCACTGGTGCTCCTGGGAGCAGGAATAAATCCTGAGACAGCCATATGTAGATTTTAAAAGCAGAAACTCTTCTCTGCTGCTTATTAATCACTCTGGATTTCTTTGCCAAGTTCATACCTTTGAAAATTTCCATTAGCATAAGATACTTCCCTTCACACTGAAATGAGTGAACTACACCCCTCTGAGAAACACCAATCAGGTTCACAGAGGCAGGAAAAAAAATCAAAATTATATTTAAAATCAGTTTTTTAGTATTTTTTCTTTTTTTCTTCTTCTTCTTTTCTGTCTTTTTTTTTCTTTTTCTCTTAATGCTGGTTTGAAAGCTTATTTTTGTACATGGATAACTTTGGAGCCTGATTCATCTCTAAAAGCACATCAGATGCTAATGCCTTGAGGGACATGACAACATACATCAGCTAGCTTCAAGATCCTCACAACTCCTTTTCTTAAGGCAATATTTATTATTTTAAGATGTTACCCATGCATAGAAGCCATCCCAGTATTAACTTCCCTGTGAGAAGCTGTTAGACTAAGTAGGACACTTTGTTTTTGAGCCAGCATAAGGTTTTGTGGTGGTTTTTTTTTTTTTTTTTTTGGTTGTTCTTCTTCTTCCTCTTACAGGATTTTTAACAATTTTTTTTAGGAGTATCTTTTAATCCTGACAGCCAATAATACCAAGGTATCTCCCCAAACAATTACTGAAGGGTCCCACTCTTTATCTTTTGACATTCATATTACAGAAACATAAGTGAGATGAAGAATCAGGAGGTGAAGGATGTTGAAAGCCCCACAGTGAAAATTCCATGATGACAAGAGACAGCTCTCTTGGCACTTGTTTTATTATTTTTTTTGAGTCCATTCCTCTGCCATGCATGGAATGAAAGCTCTGTGTGTGCTTGTTTAGGAAACACAGGGAAAATACAAACCGGGGAATATGAGATGAGCCCCTCAGCAAAATGCTCCCAGGGAAATCTGCTCTCTGGTTCACCTGAGCTGGGGAGAATTGTGGGGAGAGCTTTTCTGGTCTGTGCCTGGTGCAGCAGAGCAACCCTTGCTTCTCATAAAAACCTAAAAGGAGTTTTTCTGGCTTGTGGGCCAGTTCCTTAATGAACACCTTGATTATGCTCCCTAGGGGAAAAAGCAATTTCTGTCATGCAGGGAAGAAATAGGATGCAGATTTGGGAGAGGATATATCTGCTATTTTATGTCTTCTGCAAACAAACTCGGTGCCCAAGTTCCTGGTCATGGCATCGCTTTGATACAAATATTTAATTATGCATTACCATATCAGTTAACCCAAGCCTCTGAAACCAAAACAAGCCAATGGCCTGGCTTAGCTGGGAATCAGCAGAGTCTTCCCAACACAATCCTGCAGGAGCTCTTGGCAAAAGCATCCCAGTGCAGCTTCATCCCATAATCTGCTGGTGAGGGGAAAGAGGGCAAGGAGGAGGACACTAATGGGAGAAAACAATAATTGGCTCTAGAATTGGTGTTGGTGACATGGTTTTGGGTTCAATGGGACCCTGTTTGGGGATTTGCAGCTGCTTGGGAGAGATGAGATCCACCACAATGGGAGGATTTTAGTAATGGTGGGGGAGGGAGGGTGTGACCAGCAGTCCCGTGGGAGCAGAGGACAGGATTGCTGAGAAAAGGACACGGGGTGATGTGGCAGGAAGGGTTCCCAAAGTCATCAAAATGGGGTGTCACCTTCAAAGGGTCACCTTTAGACTGGGAAGTGAGCAAGGAAGTGCCTACCAGGCACCACCATCACAGACAAATATCCCAAATCCTCTGCAGGAACTGAACATTCTGGGGTGCTAAATGCACAAAGTACAAGGAATAAACCTGAGGAGTTAGAGATCTGTGTGAAGCCGCAGGGCTACAATTTTGTCGGGATCATGGAGATGTGGTGGGTTGGCTCCCGTGATGAAGTGTTGCCTTGGAGGGATACAGGCTCTTTGGGAAGGACAGGGTAGAAAAATGAGGAGGAAGAGTTGCCCTTTATGTGAGAGCAGCTGGAGTGCTTGGGATGCTGCCTGGGGGTGGATGAGAAGCTGATGGAAAGTTCATGGGTCAGGATTGAAAAGAGGACGGGTAAAGTGGATGAGGCCTTTCACAGACAGGCAGGAACAGCCTCACCTTTGCAGGCTCTGGTCCTCATGGGGGATTTCAGCCACCCCAGTATCAGCTGAAAGGACAACACAGGAGGGCATAAATATTCCAGGGAGTTCTGGCATGCATTGAGGACAACTTTGGGGATCTGATGTACAAATGGCAAGATCTCCAGATGGCCAGAAGAGGTTCATCTCCACTAAACTTTACTGTCATGGTAGCAGAACGATTCTGCAGCCAAAGCCTCCAAAGATGCTTGGTGCTGTGAGAAGTAAATTATGTTGGAGGTGATTGCAACAGCAACCATCTCTCCTTTCCATACTCACAAATAGATGGCCACTCAACTGAGCTGTAAGTTCCCCAGTAGTGTGAAACATTCCCAGTATTTCACACTGAACATCTGCATTTTAAATGTGCAAGCTTGTACTTTGGTCATAGTGGGATAGGTAGGCAAACTTCCATGGAATCAGTTTTGTGACTGGTGTTAGGGAGAAGAGAATCCTTCAATCCTCAGTTCCTCTGAAGAAAGTGTCAACAACACAGCTGCCAATATTTATATTGGAACTTGTTGAAAGCAAGTGCATTTTTGTCCACTTTTGTTAGGCTTCTGTTTGTCTTGTAACTGAGAATAAAGATGACTTGAATAGGAGTTAATGGTTTGGGATTTTTTTGCCCATGGCAAAAGGAAATGCTGTTCTGTGTTTTATAAGAGCTGTTTTTCCATGCTACCTGTGTATGTAACCTTAATAGTTATGGCAGAATAACACTCAAAACGTCCATCCCTTATCTGAACTTCTCTAATTCAACTTTCACCACTTCTATCCCTGTTTGCAGTTCCATCACATTTCTCAAAGCCACGAGGAAAAACTCACATTGTTGTAAAAACATTTTACACTTTTAAAAGTGTCACATTTTTGACTCTTTTGAGCAGTTTTGGAACCAAGCTTTGTGTGTCTGTAACCTCCCAGCTCCCTAAAATGCAAAAAGATCCCAGGCTCACATAGTGGCCATGTATTTTAACATTGCAAGAACAGAAACACAGGAAGGAATTTACCAGTTCTCTACCTCTTTGTCCAGAACAAATGTGGACAAATCTATCTTTGCACAGCAAATCTCACTGGCTGAAAGAATCATGGAATCATAGGACAATTTGGGTTGAAAAGGACCTTAAAGATCAACCAGTTCCAACCCTCTGCCATGGGCAGGGACACCTTCCACTAGACCAGGTTGCTCCAAGCCCCATCCAACCTGGCCTTGAACACTTCCAGGGATGGGACAGCCACAGCTTCTCTGGGCAACCTGTGCCAGTGTCTCACCACCCTAACAGGGAAGAATTTCTTCCTACTAAACCTACTGTATTTTGGTTTTAATCCATTCCCCCTTGTCCTGTCCCTCCAGGCTCTTGTAAATAGTCTCTCCATCTTCCTTGCAGGCTCCTTTCAGGTACTTGAAGGATGTATTTAGGTCACCACAAACCCTTCTATTTTCCAGTCTGAACAGTCCCAATTGTCTCAGCCTTTCCTCTTAGGAGAGATGCTCCATCCCTCTAGTTAACTTGGTGGCCTCCTCAGAAGAGATCAATGTCCTACTGTGTCAAGCTTAAGACTTCCTCAGACTTTCTTTTTAGACCAATACTTATCCAGACTTAGACCTCCCTGCTACTTAGCTTTCACTTCACTTGGCTCTTGAAGTCTGGACTTTTTATATCTAAAAATAACTGGGTGAAAAAAATTCTTAATGTGATCTAAAGTCGATGCTCCCTCACTTAACAAACATCTCTGCCTGGTATCTGTCAGCCTGGAGCCCACAGAGCTGAAAAAAGAAGTAAAAACATGGCAGCTGCTGCTTTCCTTCAGTCAGGAGGAACTCCTTGATGGGCCAATGTATTCAGTCCTTGAGGGATGCTGCCATTCACTGATGTGCCACATTGTCACTTATTGCCTAGTGATGGTAACAATAGCAGTAAACTTCCCTCAAAGGAAAAGATATTTGCATGAATGCAAATGGGTTGCTTATTTTGGAAGCTTTGGAATATGGAGAGTTTTTTTCAGTTTTTTGTTTTTTTTTTTTTAAATCCTTTTTGGTTTTTTGCTGTGAAATCAAGTCCACTTTGATGCCTTTCTGACCTGAAGGCTGCTTTGACAGGTAAACATTGTCAAGAGGGCCCATCAGCTCGTCCTCCTCCAGTCTGACTGCCTGGATGGCACAGCCAGGAGTCTGTTGTCAGACTGCAAACTGAGCTGGGAAAATCATTCAGCTGGAGCCTTAACTAAACCCTCCTGAGTTATGTGTCTCATCTTGGGACATCTGCAGAAAATGAACACATCCTGAGAACAGTCCCCAAATACCTGAAGGCAACAGCTTTAATGTCTCTGATCAGTTGAATGTGGCCTGCAAAGTCTCTCACTTGGTTAAGATTCCTAAGTGATCTCGGAGGAGGCTGTTATGGGAGTGTGTACATTTGTGTTCTTATTGGTTCCTGATGGATTGGAAAACCTTCTCCTGGCTGTGTTCCTTTCAGCCACTTGATAAGACCCAGAATTATGTGTCAGTACAGAGCACAGCCCGTGCAGGAAGGGTGCACTGGGGCGCTTCTGGGTCACGTACGATCTATTCCACTTCCCATTCACTTCCCAAGAAACTTCCCATTTCTTTGTTCACCTTCAGTATATGCCCTGTCATCAGTTGTGTTTCTGCTAAGTCTGACAAAGCTTTGTTGCAAACCACCCCAGCTGCTGAAATTGTGTGGTATTATTATCCTTAATTGCCTTGTAGGCAACAATTTGAAAGTCGTGGTCACTGGGTCACTGGCAGAGGTTGCCCAGAGAAGCTGTGGCTGCCCCACCCCTGGAAGTGTTCAAGGCCAGGTTGGATAGGTCTCTGATCAACCTGGTCTAGTGGAAGATGTCCCTGCCCATGTCAGGGAGTTGGAATGAAATTATCATTAAGGTATCTTCTAAGCCAAACCAATCTGTGATTCTGTGTTGTATTTTATACCACTCGCCTTTCCCTGTTTGTTTGGAGTGCAGCAGTGGTGGCCTCCACTGGACAGCTCTCTGGACAGGGCTGGACAGGCTGTAAGGTGCTCAGTGTCATGTGAGGCACTGCTTGGTGACCTCTGCTACGACAGAGTTGTGGGAGCCAGGTGTGAGCTGCTGTGATCTCTGGCCGACTCGTTTTTCTCGAGATTACAAGCAACACAAAAATTGCACGAGCTTTTGTGTTTCTCTCCTCCTTCTGCTCTCTGTGTGATTTTTTGTGTCATGCCTTGCATGAGGACTCTCACATTTAGCTCTCGTGCTGGCAGTGCTGGTAAGACAGCACATGCTGGTTTACAAGGAGAAGAATAATGGGCGACTCCACACTTGCAAATTTACTAACGCCTAAAGATTTGTCTGCTGTGTTTGTTTCTGTGTTTGACCCTCGTAATGTGATTGGGCTGGTATAATTACAGTTAATGAGCCAGCTAATTTTGTACAAGAAGCAAGGCTCTTCCTTCCACGAGGTTTATTGCCACCCGTAGGATTCTTCTCACATCAATTTATCCGAAGCAGTTTTTGGGAAGTTGGAACTGCCACGGTCGCAGTTTCTAATGGTGCTGCAATTGAGCAGTAAATGTCAGGAAGGCAGAAGCTGCCCAGGTGGGTGGTTTATCTCTGCTGGGAGGTGCAATACTCTGCCAGACTGTTTGGGAAACATGACTGGAGCAGTTTAAGTAAATCAAACGAGCCGTGTAAAGCAAAAGAGGTCAAGCAAGTTGTAAATATCAGTGACCTTACTTGGTAGGTAAAATAGATGATCTTTCCCAGACAGCAAGCAGAAATAAAATATATGTATTTCTATGAATCCACACCCCTACCATCCTTATTTATTCCTGTGACAAGCTCAGATTGAAACTTCTTTCGTCAGCAATAGGACTTGATAACTCAGCTGTGTGATGGAAAGTGAGTTTTGTGTTAATTATAGACAGAAATGGACTTCTGAAAAGTGCTGCATGCAAATGAAATTAAGGGATTTATCCAAACTCTGTCAATTCATGAGCTGTATTTGGGGGAAAAAATATTTTTAATCTTTACTTTTTTTTTTTTTTTAATTCACAAATTTAAAGAAACATATTTTATTTTTCTTTAACTTGGATGTCTTACAGAATTTAAAAAAAAAATGTGTTGAGTGTAAATGACAAGGAAAAGGTTGCCCAGAGAAGTGATGGACTCCCCATCCCTGGAAGTGTTCAAGGCCAGGTTGGATGTGGCTTGGAGCAACCTGGGATAGTGGAAGGTGTCCCTGCCCATGGCAGGGGGTTGGGACTGGATGATCTTTAAGGCCCCTTCCAATCGAAACCATTCCATGATTCTCTGATTCTATGAAAAGAAAGGGTGTGCTACAGGCAACTACCTGGAATTTCCCATTCAAAGCAATTTGAGCTGTTTTGTTCTGTGGATTGCCTTCAGTGATTATTTTGGGAAAAACAATAAATCTGACAAGTCCATAAATTTCTTAAAAAAAAAAATCTTATTGAAATAACTTTTTTTAATCAGAAAAAGAAGGAAATGGAAGAAAAAATTAAACCTGAATCAGGCCTGTTGCTGTGATATAATATCCTCACACGTGCAAATTTTGTGGGTTTAAAGGTAGAGCCTTGGACTGATTATCCGAGGCCATCTGAGAGCATTGTATGGGAATTATGGACACCTTGGATGGGTGACTGAGAGTGTGCAGTGGTCACTGAGTCCAGAATATGCACCCTCAGGACGCTCTTCATGTGCTGACTCTTCTCCTGTGGCAAACATCAGGAATTTGAGGCCACTTGTCCCTGTAAGAAAGAGCAGTAAATTGCTTTGCAAATGTCACAGTGATAATATTTCCGCACTCTGCCATTTAGCACCGAGCAGATGATAGGAGGTGCCTTATTCTCTGACAGGACATGTTGTTTTCCAATAGATACACGCAGGACAATGTTTGAATTTTAAATCCCTGGGAGACGTATCCTGGCAGGCATGGCAAACCCCTGGCAGGGCAGTACCATTTTTCAGCACATCCATATGTAGCAGATGCTTGACATTTCCAAGATGCATTTCAAGGACAGTATAAATCATTCAGGAGAAAAAGTGCTGTAAATTTATGCTGGTGTTCGGCCACTGCCCTGTGGCCACTTTTATTCATTCAGACCGAGGGGTTTGGGCTGTTGGCTGAAGAAAACCAACAGGAAGAGCTGGTTATGACATTTTAGGACACTTAAATACTCTTTCCAGGCCTGCCTGGAAAATGGTGCTGACTGGTTGTTCAGTGAGTCAGTCCTTACCTCTGAGGGTTGTGATGTGTTGTTGTGTGGAAGAATTAGAGATCTGCTAAAATCAGATAGGAAGGTAGGTTCTATCTGCCTTTTTTTGGAAGCAATAACCACAGCTCCTGATGACTCAAGAGCTGAAAATTGTATTTTCTTGCACCAATCCAAGCCAGTGTGACCCATTTAGCCTGAGTTTAACATATGAGCACGATTATTTTATAAATCCTCTCGTGTGCAGAATTTAGAACTCAATGTTTACATTGAAGTTTGCAAATGACTAACCTCGAGCCATTTTAAACTTTGCTCTGGAAGAATTGTCATAGTTTGCCTTCCCTTTAACATCCACAGTTCTGTCTGCACTCAGCCTGAGGGTCTTTTGTTCGTGAAATGACACTCACTTAAAATTTTCCGAGTACAGGGCAATTCGAATGGGCAAAATTCATTTTCACGCTGAAAGCAATTTCCCTCCAAACTTGGCTTTTAATTAGGAAAGAAACCTTTATGCATTACCAAAATACTCCCTTTTTTTTTCCCCTTCTTCTTTTTATTGTGCCTCTCAGTATGCTATATTGATTATTTTTAGCCAGAAGTTGTAGCGATAAAAGGGGGTTGAGCTTATTAAAGTGCTAAAAATAAAAGCATACTATGAAAACCTGAAGGGGCCCATTTTTGGTTACTGCCAAGTGGGAGCATTTAAAAATTCTCATTCACGAGCTCACTTTCCTGCCTTTCAAGTGGTTTAGCTGAAATTCTGCCTTGTGAAACCAACCCATTGCTGCTCTGTAAAAATTCAGGTCATAGGAGTGATTCCTTGAAAGATTAGGGCAAAACCCCAACTCCAGCCCCTGTCACTCCAGTAATTTCCCATATAAGATTCCTGTTAGTCATTAGAAGGGCTTGATCTCAGGACACAGATAAATAGCTGGGTAGTTGAAAGATACCTCTTGGGGTCATCATTATTTCCATCTCTGTGTGACAAATATGTCATAAAATCATAACAAATTGAATCTAAAACCTGGTTAGCTCTGTCGCCTTCACTACTCCCATTGCAAGGTTGTCTTTTAGATGAAAAATTATAAATATTCTCCTAATTCTCTGATGTATTTTCTTGCAAACACCATCTGCTTTGGTGCAGCCCTGTCCCGCAGTTTACCGAAGTGTCGATCTCATCCCCTTAGGATTTTTGTTTTCAAATTGTTCAATAAATTTGTCACGAGAGTCTGAGGGCAGAAAGCTGTCATGGGATTCAGTTTCTCTGAGAAATTCCAGACCCAGGGCGGGATTATCTCATTTTCTTGGGAACAAAGTCCCTGTCTCTTCATCCCAAAGCCAAAAGGAAAGGAAAAGGCAGATCCCTCCAGCAGGTTTTTTCAGCCTACTGAGGATCCTGCCACCCTTGTGTCTCCATCCCCAAGTAAGGAACCTTGGCAAGAAGCCTGAGAGTGGCCAAGGTGAGTCCTAAACCACCACTAGTTCAGCAAATATGCATTGAAATGTTTGTCAGTGACATAGTCATCATTGACTTATTAACATCATTGACTTATTGCTTATTTCTTCGTGATTTGAGCCAAATTCTCTTTCCTCTCCTTGCTTTCCTGTGTTAATCAGCAGATATAACTAGCTAAATTGCTTTACATATTTATGTCTCATTATTGTAGAGTTTTAGAGCTGGTTTGGTGGTTTTTTTCGTTTGTTTTAGTTTTTCCCCCGTGCCTCAGGATTACAAGTTGCTTCAAAAAATAGAATTTAAATGGGAGGTTTACTTATTCCAAGGCTGGTATTCCCCCACTGGGAGAAGGAGTGAGCAGAAACAGTTCCACCAGGGCCCAACCTCCCTCTGTAACATCCCATCGACTCATGCAGGACATGTAGCACAAGTCCTTACTTGGAAAAGCCTGCACTGGGAAAAATCTAGATGATGTTTGCTAAAACAGTGCCTAAGGTATGGTTCTCCCATTCCATGGAGCACTAAGGGGGTGTGCACAGTGTTTAATTTCCTCCAACGAAGGCAAACCTCCTCAGGCCTCCCCGCAGGCAGCGGAAAGCGTTGGGTTCCTCCCGAGGGCCTTTTAAGGGAGCTAAATTAAGCTGCTTCTGTGATTTCCTTCTTCCCCAGGAGAAGCACAGACAGATTACTCTTGTTTCAGAAAGATATATTTAATACATTTCTCCTCTGTAGCTTCTCTCTGCCTAAATGATTAATTTTCTGAGGACAATCAGCCTTTAAGAGACGTTGAGCAGTGAAGGGTGTCTGCACTAAGATCCCAAGAAACATTATACATGAGCAAGTTCTGTTACATTGATTAGGCACTTGGGGTTTTGCTCTTTTTCTCTTTTGTTTGTAGGGGTTATTTTTGCTTTTCTTTGCTTTTTTAAAAATTTATTTTATTTTGAGTTATTGTAAGTGCATAATTACATTAACACACTTTAACACTGTTTCATTTAAAAATGGCAAAACTTGAATGCAATCACTTTCCACAAATTATCTGCAAACCCTCATTTCTTTGTCCACCACAAAAGTGGCAAGATTAATTCCTGTTCTTTCCTTTAGAACCAAAGAAAAAATTACTTGAATCTTTTGTGGCATGTCTTAATCCAGCTCTTGATACTATTAATTGAAGAATTTCCATTGGTTTTATTAAAGATTAGAGAAATCCCTGGAACCTTATTCTCCAATTTCTACCTGAGGTTGAGTTCTCCTGATCATGTTCATGCACTCTGTGGTGTGCTTTGTGCTCACACCCACCCAGAAACAGATCAAGGACACATCTTCTTCCACTGTGGGCAGAAATTATTGGCTGCACATCTCTTGGGGAAAAAGATGCTCAAGATTTCCAAGATTTTTCCTGGAAAAACAAACTCTTTTTTGCAGATTTTATATCATAGGTGTCTTGCTTTCTCAGCACAGTCAGGAGTGAAAGTTAATATTTGTTTTCGATGGAAGTGGGGACCTTCCAGTTGTGATGTGTAGCTGATAATCTTTCTTTTCCAGTCTCATTTCGATTCCTTGTGGCTCCCCCAGGCTTCCCCCAGTGCCAGACATAGCGATGTAGGGTGAGATTCTTCTCCCTTAATTTTAGATTCCGGCAACTTGTCTCAATCTGAGCCATTTTACAGATCTCCACTGCAGCTTGGAAATGTGGTCCAGGAGTTTGGTTTGTGGTTTGTTTACTCTGATCAGCTCCTGGAGAGTGGGAGGAATTGCACACCATGGGTGTGCTCTCTGTGATATTGTCTGAGGTGATTTGATCAAGAACAGACACCTGGGCATGGTCAATAACCCACATGGATCCAGATGAATCTTATCCCTGAACTCTAATAATGAGATAATTTCAGGTGCCATGTCCCTTCTATAATTTGACTCTAATCTAGTCAATTTATCAGTCTTGAGCTGCTTTCCTTTGCATTCCCTGTCATTCTTCCCATTGATTTCAGTGGGAATGGGATGGGAGGTAACCTCCATCCTGTCAGGGGACACATGGAGAGCTGTCAGTCATCCTGCCTCTGACTGATGGGTTGGATGTTCATCAAAATGGGTGTTGGTCCTACTTCCCTGCAGAACTACAGGTCACAAACACGGGGCTGCTCCCCTCTTTATGCCCATGAGTGAATTGTTGAATTGCTGTTGGTGTAAAGCCTTTGTTTTTGGTTTGTACCCTGTAATTATCTTCTGTTATTTTAATTTGCAGATAGCATTGAAGCCAACATCGAGACCTCTTCTTCCAACGTAGAATCAGCCAACGAGCAGTTGGCAAAAGCAAGTCAGCACCAGGTAAGCGGGACTAAAAAAGCCCTACAAATGCTTTCAGGAATAGCATTTAGAATAAACAAAACACCTGGCCGCTGTGAACCACAGGGCACGTGGATTTGTGCTACCTGGAAAGATGGTAAAGCATATTCCAAGTAGGAGCTAAACTTTTTAATATATATAAATATATATTTTATATATATGTATATATATATATGTGATTGAAGTACTGTAGCACAGACAATTTGCTTTAGAGTAGTCATTAAGAGATCTGCATATTAAACAGACATTTCCCAGTAGGAAAGTCAACAATTAGCTACTGTTGTTCTTGGAAAGACACCATAAAAAGCACATCATTTAAGTGCGTATGCGCTTCTGTTTGGTGTGTTTCCCTATAACCAGGCAACAGTACTTTAGGAAAACAACTTGAGTTGTCAAGCAACATGATGTGGTTGGTGAATAATGGCTGTGCTGGTGGTGTTCAGCACTTTTCAAAGGCAGTTTGAAGGATTTTTTTGTAATTTTCTTTTGTTTTCTTCACTGGAGCAAGAACAAAACACACACACACACACACACAAATATTAATCTTTTTGAAAACAGCTTTCCCAGAAAGAGCTCTTCCATGGTTATACTTGGTACTTTCCAGGGATGAAGGGGGGTGGGGGAATGAACAAAGAAAAAATTGTTATCAATTGCATTGTGACTGACAGAAAAAAAACCCTGCTAGTTTTCTTTTTCCTTCAAGCATAAATTGGTGATTTTCATGTTTTTGGAGTTTTGACAAAATGTAGCTGAGCTCCAAGAGAGCACACAGTGCTGTTAGCTGGTCCTTGGACACAACGAGCTCTGCAGCTCTGGGGCAAACCTCCAGACCAAAGGAGTGAGACTCACAGGCGTTTTACTCTGATGTAATGGAGTGATGTGATTTTAAAATTATCTACAGCTCATTTTCTGATGCAACACATTGTCCCAGTTTTGGGTAATGAGTTTTGTAGAGCTTTGATATTGCAGAAAATAAGCGNGTCTGAGGTGATTTGATCAAGAACAGACACCTGGGCATGGTCAATAACCCACATGGACCCGGATATATCTTATCCCTGAGCTCTAATAATGAGATAATTTCAGGTGCCATGTCCCTTCTATAATTTGACTCTAATCTAGTCAATTTATCAGTCTTGAGCTGCTTTCCTTTGCATTCCCTGTCATTCTTCCCATTGATTTCAGTGGGAATGGGATGGGAGGTAACCTCCATCCTGTCAGGGGACACATGGAGAGCTGTCAGTCATCCTGCCTCTGACTGATGGGTTGGATGTTCATCAAAATGGGTGTTGGTCCTACTTCCCTGCAGAACTACAGGTCACAAACACGGGGCTGCTCCCCTCTTTATGCCCATGAGTGAATTGTTGAATTGCTGTTGGTGTAAAGCCTTTGTTTTTGGTTTGTACCCTGTAATTATCTTCTGTTATTTTAATTTGCAGATAGCATTGAAGCCAACATCGAGACCTCTTCTTCCAACGTAGAATCAGCCAACGAGCAGTTGGCAAAAGCAAGTCAGCACCAGGTAAGCGGGACTAAAAAAGCCCTACAAATGCTTTCAGGAATAGCATTTAGAATAAACAAAACACCTGGCCGCTGTGAACCACAGGGCACGTGGATTTGTGCTACCTGGAAAGATGGTAAAGCATATTCCAAGTAGGAGCTAAACTTTTTAATATATATAAATATATATTTTATATATATGTATATATATATATGTGATTGAAGTACTGTAGCACAGACAATTTGCTTTAGAGTAGTCGTTAAGAGATCTGCATATTAAACAGACATTTCCCAGTAGGAAAGTCAACAATTAGCTACTGTTGTTCTTGGAAAGGCATCATAAAAAGCACATCATTTAAGTGCGTATGCGCTTCTGTTTGGTGTGTTTCCCTATAACCAGGCAACAGTACTTTAGGAAAACAACTTGAGTTGTCAAGCAACATGATGTGGTTGGTGAATAATGGCTGTGCTGGTGGTGTTCAGCACTTTTCAAAGGCAGTTTGAAGGATTTTTTTGTAATTTTCTTTTGTTTTCTTCACTGGAGCAAGAACAAAACACACACACACACACACACAAATATTAATCTTTTTGAAAACAGCTTTCCCAGAAAGAGCTCTTCCATGGTTATACTTGGTACTTTCCAGGGATGAAGGGGGGTGGGGGAATGAACAAAGAAAAAATTGTTATCAATTGCATTGTGACTGACAGAAAAAAAAAAACCTGCTAGTTTTCTTTTTCCCTCAAGCATAAATTGGTGATCTTCATGTTTTTGGAGTTTTGATAAAATGTAGCTGAGCTCCAAGAGAGCACACAGTGCCTGTTAGCTGGTCCTTGGACACAACGAGCTCTGAAGCTCTGGGGCAAACCTCCAGACCAAAGGAGTGAGACTCACAGGCGTTTTACTCTGATGTAATGGAGTGATGTGATTTTAAAATTATCTACAGCTCATTTTCTGATGCAACACATTGTCCCAGTTTTGGGTAATGAGTTTTGTAGAGCTTTGATATTGCAGAAAATAAGCGTGGTCTTCAGCTAGATCTTGGGTTTTAATGTGTATATGTTCAAGATAATGTGTGTCACCCTGCATGTAATCCTGCATTCACTTTGAAAACAACTTGTTGCATACCACATGAAGTCTAAAATGAAACTGGAAAAGAATTTAATACTTGACCTGACTGTAGAGCTGATTGCAAAGCTGCAAATGAGTTAATGATGACTTCGGCTAAGAAGGTCAGAGAGGAGTCAGGCAGAAAATGAATGCAGCACAGACTAAAGGATCTGCTTTCTTCAGCCAGCAGGAGCTGCTGAAATAGTCTGCCCAGACAGGAGGCCCTTTTTTCCTTAAATATGTTCATCAGGATAAAGATAGAGCCAGTTTTAGCGAGGCGACCCCTGCTAAGGGCAAAAATATGAGCTGATTGGTGTACATGGGAAAACAGAGTCTCTCTTGCGCTTGAAACGAGCCCATATAGACAAATATCACTGAGAAAACTTTGTGTGATAAAGGAAATGTGCAATCCAGATCTCCTGTGGTGCACAGGGAACTGTCCTGTACCTTAATGGATGTGGACCACCAGAAAAACACGTGTAAACCCAGCTCACCCTCTGCCACCTCTTTCATGAGGTTCCCTGGGATGTGACCAGAAAATGAGGTGACATTTTTGTCACTTCCACTGCTGGCCTGGGGCTGGTCAAATTGCATGTGATGCCTCATGTGTTACGTGCCACGATATCTGCTCCTCTTACACCCAAAGGGACCCTGTCCCCATGATGTGACAGGAAAGGCCCTGATCCCACAGCCCTCAGGGCTGCTGTAGGGAGGAATGCTGATGCCCCTTGCATACATAAGGATAATGCATTGTGAGTACAGGTCATCCTCCTGGGTGGTTTGCCTGGTTTTGGCTGCTTTGGAAATATCTGGGATGGGTTTGGGAGGGTGATCAGCCAGATGGCCCTGTGGGTGAACTGCTTCTAAGGGACCTGCCAGAGCTTTACACACTCTAAATTCCATCTGTGCTCATCTGTGCTGCTCAGGGATCAAAGGCACAGAGTGTTTCTTAAATCTTACCGAGCAGTTTTCCTCTTTTGGTTAAACTGCTAATTCATGAGTATATTTGCTTGTTACTTGTGCTACAGTGTGATTATCCTGTAAATGCAGACTGGCTTACAAACATTTGTTATTTATTACTGTTTATATGTGTATAAACGTGGATGTGTGTGTGTGTGCAGTATTTTTATTAGTCTGTGTAGTGTTTTTATTAGTCTGTCAACAACTGTATACATAAATTGACAAATCAGAAATGTCAACACCGCTGAAACATTCAAGTTTAAGACCTTCTGTGGAACTTAATGGAGGGATTTCTGTCAGGAATAATGATTAAGTGGCTGGTTATTTAACACAATGTTTGCAAGTAATCCATGCAGTCACTTCAACAATACAACTTGGAGAACCAGTCCCAACCTGCACATTAACATAACAAAGCACCAGTAAATAGTTTTTCCTTAGCTACTACGAAATAAGGCATTTAGGTTCCCTGAAATGATAGAAATGTTAAAAAAAAAGTAAATATCTTCATGCTGAGCTCCTTTGTCTGCATTTTAAATTTGGTAAGGTGCTCCTTCCTCTTGAGATGTGTGTGCTCACAGCAGTGTTTTATTACTTGGAGTGAATTCTCATGTGCCCCATCTAAACTCTAAAAGATTTAGTGGGAGCTGTCAGAGCTTTGGAATAAAGATTTATATATATATATGTATAAATATATATATGTACATATATATAAAAGCAGATTTTTTCCTTTCATTTTAAATTATAATTGCAAAATAATTGTGCTTAAACTTACTTTTACTACAAGTAGCAGTTAAGCTGGGCCACTGCATTATCTGTGGGAACACGCAGGGTCAAAATGCAGATGAAAGCAAAAAGAGTTGAATATTGATACAAGAAGGAGAGGAACAGAGGCTTTTTTTTCATGTGAAAACCCTGTTGGTCACAGAAATGCGACAATTTTACTTTTTTGTCCTACTTTCACTAGAAAGTTTGAGTTTGAAAAATGACTGAAGTGAACAAATCTGATAGGGAGAAGCCAGTAGAAGTTATCTCCTGCACTGGTCTTGTTTCAATGCCTTTCTTTTAGTGAGGGTCTCATTTCTCTTGGGCCTTAACAGGAATGATGACTCTTGCCATTGATACCAACGACCCAGATTTGCATCTTGAAATTGCCTTGTCCCTGCCCCCAGAGAAAATGATTCATCCCACCCATCTCAAAACACCAATTTTAACTTGGGTCAAATTGCTCTCTGGAAGAGAGGGATTTATTAGACCAAATATGAGTGTGTTTGGTGGTGACGTGTGTTTAAGTGTCTAAACCTCCTTTCCATGATTCATGAGGAGAAATTGCTTTCAGCACATCTTGTCTCATCTCACAGGAGGTGTCTGGCATAGGTAGGTCTGGTGGCTGCCTCTCAAGACAGGTCTGTTCTCTCCTTTGTCCATTAAATTCAGATTATATCAATTATACCACAAATATTTCAATGGAAAATCAATCCCATGCCTATCACCTGTCTCTTTATTGGGAAAATGGGAATATCTAGACATCCAACCTGCCTTTGAGGCTAGTTTGGGTGGGCTGGACATCACACTAAAGGGATGGCTTTTTGCTTTGCTCACTTTGCTCAGAGCTTCCTGCAGATGGATTGAGAGGAAGAAAAAGAAACCAACGCAGACTCCATGGGTGCACATTAAACCAGTTGCTCTTTTCTTTATGCAAAGTTTGGCCTAAGTTCAGCTTGGCCTCACTGACTGAAGGACTCTGTGTGCTGACTGCTGAAGCTAGTTTGCTTTGGAAGAGCTGCCTGTGTTGCTCTGATTAATGCTGGTTGCTTTCCTTCCCTGTATCCTCTGTGGAAGTCAAGCTAATTTGGATTCACTGGCTCTGCAAAGGCAAACAGCAGTTCAGTGACCCACTTGTGTAGTCCAAGAACAACGAGGTTTTTTCCAGTAAAGAAGCAATTCCTGGGTCTGGCTTTCATGGGTACACAGAGGGGCACTTTGAAGGCTGGAGCTCTAAGGAAAAAAGCCTCATAAATCTGAGATATTTGCAGAGATCTTATCGCCTGGGGACCGCTGATAAGGGACTGTCTTCAGCTTTGGCACAAATAACTCATTGGTATTTTAGCAACAAAAGAAAATTTGAGTTTCAAAAATCACCTTCTCAGAGTCTTTGAAATTGTCTGGCATGGTAGCCCCTCAAATCACACTCAAAGCTTATAAATATTGTGACAATGAAGATCATCTCTTCCTCTTTGCTATGGATATGCCCTAAGACCTTGTCATTTGCTGCCATTAAATAATTTTAACCTTCATTTTATAATTAACAGCCAACTGGCACCATGATATGATGGGATTGCACCCTGACATGTGCAGCAGTCATCCAGCAGCTCCAAAGCCACGGGGGACCAGCGTGGTCGGATTATCTTGATGCAAGTGCAGCTGCTTAATTTGGACCCCTCACTTCAAGAAAGATATTGAGGTNAGAGATCTTATCGCCTGGGGACCGCTGATAAGGGACTGTCTTCAGCTTTGGCACAAATAACTCATTGGTATTTTAGCAACAAAAGAAAATTTGAGTTTCAAAAATCACCTTCTCAGAGCCTTTGAAATTGTCTGGCATGGTAGCCCCTCAAATCACACTCAAAGCTTATAAATATTGTGACAATGAAGATCATCTCATCCTCTTCTCTATGGATATGCCCTAAGACCTTGTCATTTGCTGCCATTAAATAATTTTAACCTTCATTTTATAATTAACAGCCAACTGGCACCATGATATGATGGGATTGCACCCTGACATGTGCAGCAGTCATCCAGCAGCTCCAAAGCCACGGGGGACCAGCGTGGTCGGATTATCTTGATGCAAGTGCAGCTGCTTAATTTGGACCCCTCACTTCAAGACAGACATTGAGGTGCTGGAGCATGTCCAGACAAGGGTAAAGGATCTGGGAAGGGTCTGGATGAGAAGTGGCTGAAGGAGAATTTCTGTATGGAAGGGGTTGTCAAACATTGGAATGGGCTGTCCAGGGAGGTGGTGGAAGCACCATCCCTCGAGATGTTCAAGAAATGGCTGGAGCTGGCACTTGGGTGACGAGGTGATGATCAGTCAAGGGTTGGATTCAACCAGTTTAGAGGTCTTTTCCAACTTAAACAACTCCGTGATTCTGTGATTCTGTGATCTCCTAGGACAAGAAAAGGCTGTGTGCCCATATGAATGATCTGTGACAGAGATGTAATGTCACTCTACTTCAAACTCTAAGATGCAATTTAAACAATCAGCCTTGTGTTGCTGTTTGTCCATGTCTGTCACCACCGTGAGCGTGGCTGAGTTTGCAGCTCCTCTGGATAATTAGCACTTGGAAGTTTCATTCTGGGGATTACAGAGCTATTCTTTCTCCTGGCAGTTCCTGCTTGTGAAAGTGATGGGAGCTGAATTGAAGCTGCAGTGGGAACTCGGGGCTCTGTAAGGACTCCAAGCAAAAGCCATTACTGAAGTGACTGCTTAATTACACAACTGAGCCTTAATCCTCCTTTTCAGAAAAAGAAGGAAACTTTGCCACCATCCAGAGTCTTCACAGTTCTGTACCATGAACTCCAGTCAGGAAAAGAAGTCCTACACAAATTGCTTGAATCTCTCAAACCAATTTGCAGACCCTCTCTACTTTCTGTTTCTCAGTCCACATTCACACCACACATTCACACCAGTTTAGGAACCTCTGCCTGGGCTTCCCAACTCAGACTGAATTTCTTCAACTTCAAAGCAATTTCTCCCCCACAGCACTTGTTTTAATTCCACCCCTTCCCTCTCCCATTAAGCCATATTTTTTTTTTCATTTTTGCTGCCAGTTGCAACCTCCCAGTCCTCCCCTGCTGGAGCATGGCTGCCAGCACCACTGCTGCCTCAAACATTCCCTCATAATGATCCCAGTAATCTGCTGGTCGTTCAAAATCTCCCACATAAAGTTGTTTGCCTGTATTTCCTGTCAGATGTACCCTGACATGGTCTGTATTGCTACAGAGCCTTGGAGCAACTCCTTGCTGCTGCAGGCCTGCCCCTTCCTTCAGGCTCCTTCTGTCTTGGCAGCATGGTCTGGGCAGCAAGCAGATCTGTGTGGGGCAGTGCTTTCAAAAATTAAACTGAATCACAGAATCTTTTAGGATGGACAAGACCACCGAGATTATCCAGTCCAACCATTTAACCCAGCACTGCCAGGTCCACCACTAAACCATGTTCCTAAGTGACACATCTTGATGTTTTTTAAATGCCTCCAGGGATGGTCACTCAAACAGTTCCCTGGGCAGCCTGTTCCAGTGGTTAGCAACCCCTTCAGTGAAGAATTCTTTTTCCTAATGTCCGATCTAAACCTCCCCTGGCACAACTTGGGGCCATTTCCCCTTAACCTGTCACTTTTTATGTGGGAGAAGAGACTGACCCCCACCTGGCTACCCCTTCCTCTCAGGGAGTCATAGAGAGCAATAAGGTCCCCCCTGAGCCTCCTTTTCTTCAGGCTGAGCC
>VZTH01004386.1:0-106364 GCA_013397815.1 Aleadryas rufinucha | reverse complement strand
TCCAGGGAGGTGGTGGAATCACCATCCCTCGAGATGTTCAAGAAATGGCTGGAGCTGGCACTTGGGTGACGAGGTGATGATCAGTCAAGGGTTGGATTCAACCAGCTTAGAGGTCTTTTCCAACTTAAACAACTCTGTGATTCTGTGATTCTGTGATCTCCTAGGACAAGAAAAGGCTGTGTGCCCATATGAATGATCTGTGACAGAGATGTAATGTCACTCTACTTCAAACTCTAAGATGCAATTTAAACAATCAGCCTTGTGTTGCTGTTTGTCCATGTCTGTCACCACCGTGAGCGTGGCTGAGTTTGCAGCTCCTCTGGATAATTAGCACTTGGAAGTTTCATTCTGGGGATTACAGAGCTATTCTTTCTCCTGGCAGTTCCTGCTTGTGAAAGTGATGGGAGCTGAATTGAAGCTGCAGTGGGAACTCGGGGCTCTGTAAGGACTCCAAGCAAAAGCCATTACTGAAGTGACTGCTTAATTACACAACTGAGCCTTAATCCTCCTTTTCAGAAAAAGAAGGAAACTTTGCCACCATCCAGAGTTTTCACAGTTCTGTACCATGAACTCCAGTCAGGAAAAGAAGTCCTACACAAATTGCTTGAATCACTCAAACCAATTTGCAGACCCTCTCTACTTTCTGTTTCTCAGTCCACATTCACACCACACATTCACACCAGTTTAGGAACCTCTGCCTGGGCTTCCCAACTCACACTGAATTTCTTCAACTTCAAAGCAATTTCTCCCCCACAGCACTTGTTTTAATTCCACCCCTTCCCTCTCCCATTAAGCCATATTTTTTTTTCATTTTTGCTGCCAGTTGCAACCTCCCAGTCCTCCCCTGCTGGAGCATGGCTGCCAGCACCACTGCTGCCTCAAACATTCCCTCATAATGATCCCAGTAATCTGCTGGTCGTTCAAAATCTCCCACATAAAGTTGTTTGCCTGTATTTCCTGTCAGATGTACCCTGACATGGTCTGTATTGCTACAGAGCCTTGGAGCAACTCCTTGCTGCTGCAGGCCTGCCCCTTCCTTCAGGCTCCTTCTGTCTTGGCAGCATGGTCTGGGCAGCAAGCAGATCTGTGTGGGGCAGTGCTTTCAAAAATTAAACTGAATCACAGAATCTTTTAGGATGGACAAGACCACCGAGATTATCCAGTCCAACCATTTAACCCAGCACTGCCAGGTCCACCACTAAACCATGTTCCTAAGTGACACATCTTGATGTTTTTTAAATGCCTCCAGGGATGGTCACTCAAACAGTTCCCTGGGCAGCCTGTTCCAGTGGTTAGCAACCCCTTCAGTGAAGAATTCTTTTTCCTAATGTCTGATCTAAACCTCTCCTGGCACAACTTGGGGCCATTTCCCCTTAACCTGTCACTTTTTATGTGGGAGAAGAGACTGACCCCCCACCTGGCTACCCCTTCCTCTCAGGGAGTCATAGAGAGCAAAAAGGTCCCCTCTGAGCCTCCTTTTCTCCAGGGTGAGCCTCCCCAGCTCCCTCAGCTGCTCCTCACCAGAATTGTGCTCCAGACACTTCACCAGCAGCAGTTGGTTGGGATAAAACTTCTGCCTCCTTTTTTCCTTGTTCACTGGCTCCCTATGAAGGGCAGGCTGAGTTTTCAGATTTAAGAGTGCTTTATTTTGAAGCAGCTTCTCTCTGTGCCTGCTTTTTTACTGTATTTTAATGCAGCCTCTTACAAAACAGCTGCTTTCCATGGGAAGTGGTGTTCGAGTCAGCGCCAGTCCGTGTGATAANACACTTCACCAGCAGCAGTTGGTTGGGATAAAACTTCTGCCTCCTTTTTCCCTTGTTCACTGGCTCCTCATGAAGGGCAGGCTGAGTTTTCAGATTTAAGAGTGCTTTATTTTGAAGCAGCTTCTCTCTGTGCCTGCTTTTTTACTGTATTTTAATGCAGCCTCTTACAAAACAGCTGCTTTCCATGGGAAGTGGTGTTCGAGTCAGCGCCAGTCCGTGTGATAAATGAACTGTGAATGCAGCAACTTAACCTCAGCAAGGTCTGAGCCACAACATTTATTTAAACCTCTCTTTGTTTTCTGTAAATAACGGATCTGTGTGATGAAGTATTTATTAAGAAAGGGGTTGCTTAGAGCTTTTGGATGTCATGCAGTTGGGTGTTCCTGTGTGTAAAGGTAAAATCTTTCAGGCCGTTTTTAAATCACAGCAGAACATCTCTGCTTTTGTACCATCCAAAAGGGAGAGATGCCTGATCCAGGTAGTAGCTTAGTCTTTTTTTTCCCCTTTATTATAAAACACCAACTGTGAAATTTTTGGGAGAAAAAAAGAATTATCCACTGTGAGCTCATTTTTTATTTAAGCACAAACCATTCGAGGAGGAAGTGGAAGGGGCATGGGTGGAGAAAGGAAGGAATCCAGAGGAGGTGATGAATATGCTTTGAGGGATGGAGCACCTCTCCTGTGAGGAAAGGGTGAGAGAATTAGGATTGTTCAGCCTGGAGAAGAGAAGGCTCCAGGGTGAACTGACTGTAGCCTTTGAGGTACCTGGAGGGGGATACAACGAATATGGAGAGAAACTTTTACAAGGGCACAGAGTGATAAGGTAGTGGAGAATGGCTTTAAGCTGACAGATGGCACTTTTAGATCAGATTTTAGGAAGAAATTCTTCCCTGTGAGGGTGGTGAGGCCCTGGCACAGGCTGCCCAGAGAAGCTGTGGCTGCCCCATCCCTGGAAGTGTTCCAGGCCAGGTTGGATGGGGCTTGGAGCTACCTGGGATAGTGGAAGATGTCCCTGCCCATGGCAGGGGGGATGGAACTGGATGATCTTTAAGGTTCCTACCAACCCAAATAATTCTGTGATTCTGTGTGATATGAAAGACTTGAGAGTAAGTTTAGTGGTGAGCCATTGGTGATCAACCTTTCTCTGGTGAGAAGATGAGTAGGTAGGACACAGATTTTACTGGCTGTTCACCTTGGTGGAATGCAGCACTGGGACTGTTCCAAGCCAAGATTTAAGAATATCAGTTACACTGATTGTGGTGGCTTGCATTCAGTATTTCAAAGGCAAGAATTTTCTGTTTGAAAGCTCTGAACAAGTCTGATCTCTGACAATTCAGAGACAGAAGGAAATCACAGGCTGTCCTTTTGTTTTTCTAATTCATTTGTTTAACAGAATCTCTTTCCAGGGTACAATTTCATTTTGAGGGGTCAGAGATTAAAAAGCAATTTTCCCTTGCTAGCAGCAGCATAAACTAGTGAGTTAAATTTCTCTTAATGGCCTCATTTAACAGAGGAGTGAATGGAAATCCTTGGTTACTGACTGGAAAACCACACTTAGACTCATCTTTGTGCCCACTGGCAGCACATATAATAAACTGCCCTGCTAAAAGGTCAAAGCTTTGAGAAATTGTATTAAACTTACCTCTTAATGGGCTAGGGATACCAAGGAGTTAGGAATATTGTCACTGGAGATGTATACCTGAGTGGGATCCATGAAAATGAGGAACAGAATTTAAGTATCCTTGAGTCCCAGCTGTGTAGCCTGAAGTGTTATTGCACTGGGCTGTGAGCTTGTCACATCTCATCAAGCAGCAAAATGGTCGAGCTTGGTCAGTGTTTGCACTGGAAACCTCTGCTGAAAATCTGCACAGGCAGGCAGCAGTGTTCCCCTGCTCAGTTTTCTTTTCTGGCACAGGGACACTGTCCAGGCAGTGTCAGCGTTCCTCAAGTATTTCATGTAAAGTCACTGAAGTGTCAGTGAGTCAGAGGAGGCCACAAAGATGCTCAGAGGGTTGGAGCTCCTCTGCTCTGAAGCCAAACTGGGAGAGCTGGGAGTGTCCAGCTTGAAGAGAAGGAGAGACCTTAGAGCCCCTTCTAGTGCCTAAAGGGAATGGACAGGAAACCTGGAGAGGGAATTTTAACAAGGGCCTGGAGTGGCAGGACAAGGGGAGATCGCTTTAAACTGATAAAGGGTCAATTTAGATTAGATATAAGGGTGAAGTTCTTCCCTAGAAGAATGAAGGCCCTGGCACATATCACCCAGAGAAGTTGTGCCTGTCCCATCCCTGGAAATGTTCAAGGCCAGGTTGGATGGGGTTTGGAGCAACCTGGGATAGTGGAAGGTGTCCCTGCCCACGGTGGGGGATTTGGAATGAGATGATCTTTGAAGTCCCTCTCAACCCAAAACCATTGGGTGATTCTAAAGATGCTACATTGGTTTTCAAAGCCACAGTGCAACTAATAGTTGAATTCTGCTGTGGGGATTTTTTTTCTGATTTCTGTGTCTTGATTTTTAACCTGATTTGCTTGATGAGCACCAGTTTAACAGTTCACCTTTCCATAGGGACGGTTTAGGGACCTGCAGTCGGTATTGTGTCATCTCATCACACTTGGTACTTTTAATTTAGGCAGCTGGAAGAAGACAGGCTGAGCTCCCTTTCCCATGCCTCTAGAAGGTTGTTCATCCTGGTTCTCTTGGATATTGTACCTCAGTCTGTGATGAGCAGTGCCCGGGAGGTGAACATCTTGCTTTCATGCTGATAGACGAGTACCTTCAAAAAAGCACTTTACTGGACAGAGAGAGTTTGACTTCTTTGCCTAAAAACTAACATTTAGTATCTTTTTGTGCTGAGTAGGAAATCCTGCTGCCTTTCTGGCTTCTGCTATGGAAGGCTGTTGTTCCTCCCCAAATCACATGTCACCTGTGCCAGCTGTGTTTAAATGTTGCAGAGAACCTGGGGCATCTCCAGTGGTCAGGAAGTAGCTGAGAAAGTAAATGCTTCTTCCCCTGTTGTGCTTTAATAACTGTATTGATCATGAAGGGAAAAAATGATATGTGAGGAGAAAAAAAGCTACAGAAAATGAAATTGCTTTTATTTCCATTTTGACAAAGCCTGGGAGCACTTTAATCAAAGGTCTTTTCCATATTCCTGAAAGAAATCACAGGCCTGGTAGGACACCTTTGTAGCACAGCTCTGGGGTCGTGGCCTGGCACTATCAGAAGTGGAGAATGGGAATTGTTACGTTCAACTTGTGCTCAAGAGGAGAAAAGAGAGTCAATTATAGCCTTTCTAAATCTGACTTCAGCAACATGCAAAGCTCTTGAAAACATTTTGAAATGTGGAATGAAAAGCAAGGAGTTCTGTGCGGGGTGGGACAATTTGGGATTTCATTTCACCTTGAAAGAGTCATTGCATATCTCTCTTTGTGAGGAGAAAGGATTTCCTTAGACAAAGGAACATTTGACTTCCTGGTCTTCAGAGAAATATTGTCTACAATTCTATCACATGAGGGTTGTCCTTGTTTAGAAGATTCATAGGAGAGGAGGAGCTGCTGGGCCACAGCTTGTTCTTATATGGCCAGCTCTGATATCTCTTAATTTTTTACTACCTCACCCCCTGTTACGAGTTCAGGATTCGCAGCTCAAGCCTTTGACAAGATTCAGTCATTCCTATATTCCCTTCTGGGAAATTAAGAGATAAAGGTTTTCTGTGGAATGAATTTAGGAGACTAGGAAACATCTACAGGAACCATCTCCTCTTCATAAAGCACAACTTCATTACTACTTTTTTGAAGATGACTCTAGGAAAAATAATTTACATGGTGGGTCAGAAATTCATTATGATTTTTATGTCACAGTAAGTGCTGCATTTGATCCATTTTTAGTGGGCTTGGGTATATTCTTCATAGTTTTCCTTTTTTACCCAGTGAGCCACAATGTATCATTCTTCCTTTTTACAGACATCAGTGCTGTCCATTTACGAGAAACAATTCTTGCATCGGTTCTTTTTGCTGTGGAAGACATTTTTCTTACATAGACCTGAAACATATAAAAAGTAAAATAAACTCTATTCGTATTTATCTTTCCTCTTTAGAGTCCATCCCAGTGGATATTACCCTTTTCCTGAAACATTTTTTTTTTTGGTTAAGAGTTTAAAGAAAAGGGAATTATCTGTAACTTCAGGCTTTCACTGATGTGAAAGGCACATTAATGGAAAGAGAATAGAGCTTTATCCACTATACAGATCACATTTGCTGATTTAATAGGACTGGAGAGAATTCATGAGCATGCAGGTAAGTTTATTTTTTTTCTAAGCAGAGAAGTCTTAAATTCTACTCACAGTCTCCAAGCTTTCCCTGACTCTTCCCACATGTGCCTTTAAAAGGGTTTATTATTGAATACTGAGGAGTATAAGGATGTTAATAGTGATCTAGTTTGAGGGATTGTAATCTTCTTAATACTAAGCCATGTTTCTCCCCATCCAGGCAAGATTTAAATAGATCTGAAACTAGTGAAGAGACAATTAAACCTAATTTTTGGTGACTATCAGCATGGCTTCCTTACATCCCAAGCAGAAGAAAATCTAAGTGCTGCTTCTCTTTGCCACAAGCAACAAACATAACATGGAATTCTGTACAGCTCAGCTGATGCATGGGGTGGGATCCACCTCAACTAACTTTAGGTGTATCCAAATTAGGAATTCATCGCTGGCTGGGTTGCCCAGGTGCCCTACATCCTCACTAGAGATGTAGGAAGCGTTCTGATTTGATATGGCCACTGAGAGATGGGATCAGTGATGCCATAGGATCCCCCAGACTGTGGGGTGTGTTACAGCCTCAGACATGGCCTGTGCCATGTCCCCCAGCTCCTTGTGGATGTGCCAGATCCCACAGGGCATCTCATATCCAGATGTTTGTGTTTAGGTGGGAGTGAGCCACACTGAGTCAGAGAAATCCCCTTGCAGGGCAGTTTATTATGCCTGGGTTGAGAACATAAGCTTTAGTTTCCTCGAAGACTAATTCTCTAATTAATTGGACTTTAATGCGGCTTTAATTAATTTAATTCTCTATTAAATTAATTAATCCTAATGTGGCTTTTGTGTGAGTCTTCATTACATTAGAATAGGGCACTTTAATCTTCTGTCTGGTGCTGGGCACTCACTTTGAGGCATGGGGCAGATACTGAGGGCATGGGAAAGCAGCAGGAGTGATCCGAGAGCCGCCAAGCCAGGCTGCAGAGGAGAGATTACAGAAAGAGTTGCTTAAGCTAAAAAAGAAGAGATAGAGTTGAAGATAAAGGTCTCTTGGTACATGAAAGTCTGCTGCAAAGAGGAAAAGAATAATCACTGCTTTTTTTTGTTTATTACAGTCGGGAAGAACAAGAAGTAATGGACTTAAGCTGCAGCAAGAAAGAATCAGGGCTGATATTAAGAAAAGCTGTATAATGATAAGGAGATTGAAATACTTTCTGGGGAGATTTTAGAGTCTCTAGCACTGGATATCTGTAGCAGTATCTAGTGAAACATATTTCAGGAATGGTGTTTGTATAATTGCTTTTACTGTTGCCTGTCAGATCACGCTGCAAGGTCCAATGTAAACAGGACATGTTCATATTGTATCACAAACCATCATTATCTAATCAGAAAATACTGCAGCCGTGAATCATTCTTTGATTTTCATTCTCATCCTCTCCTCCTCCCCTGCCTTCTCCCCTCCAAAGAAATGTGTTCCTGTTAGGAAACTGCTTTAGGGACCAAAATCGCTGATTTAGTTTGACAAAGGTGATGAGACTCAGCATTTTCTGTCAGCTTTGCTTAGACTGGCTCTTGGGGACAAATCCTAGACTCACAGAATGGCTTTGGTTGCAAGAGACCTTAAAGATCATCCAGTTCCAGATCCCTGCCATGGGCTGGGACACCTTCCACTGTCCCAGGTTGTTCCAAGCCCCATCCAACCTGGCATTGGACACTTCCAGGGATGGGACATCCACAGCTTCTCTGGGCAACCTGTGCCAGGGCCTCACCACCCTCACAGGGAAGAATTTCCTCCTAATATCTAATCTACATCTACCCTCCTTCAGCTTAAAGCCATTAAATCCCATAAATCACTTTATCCAAGTATTTTCTACATGGCTTCCAGGTGTCCCAGATTTGTTCTCCAAATTATCTCCACAGAAGTGTAGTCAATAAAATCATGGTGTGTGTCCTCAATAGTCCTTTGGACGAGGCAGCTGAGCCACACAGGCATTGATTTGACATTTGTGGGAGCTGGGCTAGCATTGTACCTTCCTTTAAGGGTAACAGATAATCACCACATTTCACTTTAACAGGCTGTTGGAATTCTGAGTTCTGGTTATGTTTGATTAACATCAGGGCTGGAAATAAGGAGGATTTATAGGAAGAGGGAAAATGAATGTGATGGTAGAATTCAGGAGGGAATGTATCCCTACTGCTGAATAAAATAAGGCCGGGGGCTGTCCTGTGAATCCAAGGCCTGGTTATGTCCTCATGATTAAATTATGAAATAGAAACAGAGAATGGTTTGGGTTGAAAGTGACCTTCAAATGTCATCTAATCCAACCCCCTGCAATGAGCAGGGACATCTCCCATGCAGAAAGAGGACAGCATCCAAACACTCCACTGGGAACTGTCACTGCCACGTGCTACCCAGGACCTGGGTCACTCCTTGGGAAAATAGGACAAAGGCGCACCCAAAAGAATTCATGGGTGATGAAGAGCCACCATTTGTGCCTCTGCCTCATCCCTCTTTGAGTTATGAGTACAGAAGCAGCTGCTTTGTGCCAAAGTTTGTGCACAGACACTCTTTGCCTATCTTCCCCTCGCCCCAGGGTTTTGTATGACCATGATTTAGGCCAGGTCTGATACACCCACCTCTGCATCCTTGGATTACAGAGCTGTGAGGTGCCTGCATGGGAGCAGCACCTCTTTGCCTGGGAGATACATTGAAATTCAACCCTTGCTCTTGGTCCCTGCCTGAGCTCTGCCATTACTCTGCTTTCTTTGCCCATGCACCACGTTGAACCCGACCCAACTCACTCATTTGTCTCTCAGTCTTGGCCCTGGATCTCCTTTATTTCCTCTCTGGAGGTCCCTGACCCTTGGGCTGACCCTGATTTCTGTCACTGGACCTGCCCTGCTCGTGCTCAGGTGCTGTGGGACTGAGCCCTTGGAGGTGAAGGTGCTGCCCCAGATCCCCTTCCCGTCACCCCCTCTCCTGGTTTGCCCTCCCTGGAAGAGCAGCTTGGGCTTGCAACTCCCTGGCAAACCAAAATAAAAAATTCTCTTAGGGGTGCATAAACTTACTCATCACTTTAAATGGTTTTTGAGAAAGCTGAGTCCAGTGTTCACCAGCTCTGGTAGCTGTGCTGTGAGTCACGAGAAACCTAAATTTTATTTTTGATGGTGCAGTCAGAGATGAACTTTGTGTGCTCCTTGTTTGATTCAGTGCTTTTTTGCTTTGGTTTTTTTTTTGTGTTGTTTTTCTGGGGTTGTGTTTACAAAGAGAAGAAAAATTTTTTGACCCATAGATTTTGAAATAGCTGCAGTGTGATCGGTGAGGATATTGAATAGCTGTTTTACTACTGATGCTATTTTTCCATGGCCAAAAGGAATTCTTAATTTGATAAGACAGGGGTTTTTTTTGGTGCTAAAAGAGATAATAGAGTCAAAATGAAGAGGGGACTGAAGAGCTACTTGGACCCTTGGGCTCTGATAGAGACTAATCCCGAATAACACATGGAAACAAATCTTTTCCACCATGATCACAAAGGTGATGGTCATTAATTTTCTGAAAGCCTCTATAAATGGCAACTAGAATTCACAACTTTTAGGAACAGAGATGCTGGAGGACAAAAGTGGGATGACGTATTTCTGTATCTACCTGGAAATTCGCTGTAGAGAGAAAAAGAATGCTGAATATAGGTACTGCTTGCATAAAGCCCAATCGTGTTGGCAGGGAAGACATTGAATTCTGGGTATTGCATTTAGAGAGGATTTAAGCATAGCAGAGGATCAGCAGCAAGCCATAAAGTAAGACCTGAAAGTCCAAGGATTTGGAAATGAGAGCAGCATGCCCAAGACCAGGCAGCGGATTGATCTGTGCAGCAGGAAATGAGAGCGCAGAGAAATGCAAAGCAGCAGAAGGATGTGAGAGACAAAGTCGAGCATACTTTTAATATTTTTTTTTTAATTTAAATTTCTCTCTAAATACTTGTGTATATATATTATACAGGAGTGCTTTCCTGCATGCAGCAAAAGAGCCACCAAGTCATAGCCTTCTTTTGGTGTCATTGCCATGAATCTGGAGAATCATCGTGGAATTGGGACAGGAATTATCTGGTATAAAGAAAGCAGAATACACCCCCTCCACTCTGATCATGCTGCTTCTGTAGCAGCTGAGGGACGTTGCCTGCTCTCTCTCCCCAGCCCCAGATGTAGTGAAATGCCTGCTGTGTCTCCTGGCTGTGGCCCTCAGCCTGCTGCATCCATGACCATTGCCATAAACACCCAGTGGATACCAGGAATTGGATTACTTCTTGGACAAGTATCCCAGCCTTTTTCAGCCACACTGCCTTCAGCAACAGGCAGTCTGGGTGTTGTTTTATTGCTTTACTCTGGTCTTCCTTGCATTTTAGCATCTGAAGCTAATTAGGACTGAACAGTAGAAAGAGGTTGTTGAATTGATGTTCTCGAGCAGATCATAAAATTCTGGTGTACCTGCTTTGTTTGAAGAAATGAATAAAATGCTGGCCCCTGTGTAACCATCCAACAGATGGTTCTTTAGAGAGAAACAGGCATGAACTTGTAAAGCTTTGCCTCACAGCTGGGGTTTTGTGGTCCATCTTCTAAATGCAGTTCCAATCCTTGAAGACCTGGTAAGGAGTCAGTGGACTTTCCTCATAGTAAAAGCAAAACAAAATCGTTTTAGATGTATTGATGGAGAGCAATAAGAAAAGGCCTCACCTCCAGAAGGTGGAAGGAAAGAATTATTTTTCACAGAATCATAGAATTATTGAGAAAGAAAGACCTCCAAGATGACTGAGTCTAACCTTTGACTGATCACCACCTTGCCCAATAAACCATATCGGAAAGTGCCACATCTGCTCATCTTTTGAACACTTCCAGGGACGGTGACTCCACCACTTCCCTGGGCAGCCTGTTCCAATGTTTAACCACTCTTTCAGTAAAGACTTTTTTTCTGATATCCAACCTGAACCTTCTCTGGCACAACTTGAGGTTATTTTCCATTGTCCTGTCATTAACTGGCTGGCAGAAAAGGCTGATCCCAAGCTGTTGAACCTACCTGGAGCAAGATGAAAGATGGGGAGGGATATATCAGGGGTAGAGTAATATCAGGATATGATTTGAGTAGCCTGAAAAATCTGGGTAACTCTAACAACACACCAGACAACAACTTTTATTAAAAGCACTTCAGCACAAGTCCCCAGAGCATCCCAACCTCAGAATAACAGAATTAAATAGGTTGGAAAAGACCTCTGATATCCTCAAATCCAACCTATCACGAAACATCACCTTATCAACCAGACAATGACACTGAGTGCCGCATTCAGTCTTTCCTTGAGCATCTCCAGGGATGGTGACTCCACCACCTCCCTGGGCAGCCCATTCCAATGTCTGATCACCCTTTCAGTGAAGAAATTCCTCTAATGTCCAACCTAAACCTCCCCTGGCACAGCTTAAGCCTGTGTCCCCTTGTCCTGTCACTGGTTGCCTGGGAGGAGAGACCAACCCCTACCTGGCAACATCCTGGTTTCAGGGGGTTGTAGAGAGTGGTAAGATCCCCCCTGAGCGTATTTTTCCCCAGGATAAAGCCTCTGTGGCTCCCTGCAGGTTCATGAAGTCTGTCAGAACACTGAGTACATTTATGTGCAGTTAAGCTGCACCCTGAGCTGGGTCTGGCTTGACACCTTGCTAACAAAATGTGCTGGCACTTGACAGCACCGTCAGTTGTCAACCTGGGAAAAGCTGCAGATCGATTCAGCTCTGCTGTGGCAGTGCAATACGTTATTTTTTTTCCCAGTGTGGACGTCCCTGCTGGCAGTGAGTGCTGGCAAAACGGGGTCTGCAGCACTAAATGGATAAATGGATGTCTACACCCCGAAGGTGACAGGTGCAGGGAAATTCCTGCTGCTCCTGTGTTGCCATGGAATGTCCATGCTGGATGTGATTGACAGTCAAGAAAACACAGCACTTTTAACCAAAACCAAGATTTACTTTAACTGCATTTTTCTCAGTTTCCTTTCAATCACCAAAAACGTTTAATTTCAAATTTCCTGGGACTTTCCTTGTGATAATCATAGAAAGGTTTAGGTTGGAAAGGACCTTAAGGATCATCTAGTTCCAATCCCCCTGCCATCAGCATGGTCTTAATCAATCTTTTTTTAGATTGTATTTGCATTTATGCTCTGTTCTGTAGCTATCTGGGGAGGACTGCACTGCAAAGCCCATCACCCATCCCACCAACATCTGGCAAAGCCCTGTGTCACCTCCAGCTGGGAGTGGTTCAGCAGTACTCGAGAATATTAGTTTGTCTCATTCTTCTTTCATTGTAGTTGATTTGGTTTTTCCATATTTTAAAGAATAATATGAGAATTTTCTATGCTCCTGTGGGAATTTTTCTTCATTCCTCTCTGTCAGACTGATCAATTGCTTGAATGGCTTTTTGAGAGTGTTTTTTTTTTTCTTTTGTGAAGCATTAAATATCCCCTGCCACAATGTTAGTCTAACACACTTGGTTTGCCTTCACTAATTACTAAAACAAACACCTCTCTTTTATAGTTTCTTTTTGCTATTTATTAATTAACCTGTCTCCCTAGGCCGTATTTTCTCCCAGTCTTTTCCTAAATGTTCCACCTGTAGCTGATCTTTTTTACCAACCTTTTCATAAGTGTGGATGCTCCCCTCCAAACTCATTTCTCTACATGCAAAGCAAGTCAATCTGTGACCCACTGATGCTCAAGATGAAAGCAGAAGGAAGCAGCAAGTCCAGTTTGGAATGGGGGCAGCAGATGCAGAACAAACAGCGCCATGGACTGGGACACTTCCCACCACACAAACCAACTGGGCTGGTTGTTGATGCACAAACTCAGACAGATTTAAGCAGTGTGGTAGAAAATCTTCCTCAAATCCGAAATGACTGCTCCACGCAAATGTTGAATTATGGTGTCTTTCTTGCATTTACATTAATTTTGTGCACCAAGACTTAGCCATCTCTACCTTCACCAGGACAAGGGAGGAGAGGATGACCAACTTTGCTATAACTCTTCCTTTATTTGAGGAGAATTTTTCGTTGCTCAGCTGTCAACATTTTTTAGGTTGCCTAAAATAAGCAAATACATTCAATTCCTTTATGGAGTTCTTGGGGTTTTTTTTTCTGGACAAATGCATGAAAAATCCAGTGAGATTCAGATGTGCACGTCCATGCCCTGAGGTGAAGATGTCTTCATGACCTCAGCTGGTGAGCATCCGGTACCCGGAAGCACTGAGTGTGAGGTAGCCCTTGTAATTCTTGTTCTGCAGATGCTGCTCTTGGCAACAAGACAATCTCCCACCGAAACTCACTCCTGTTTGTTTGTTTTCTGTTCCTTTTTTTTCTCCTCCATAGCATTCTCCATCAGAGTGCATCAGTGATTCATTTAAAATGTTCCATTCCCAGGTCTGTGAGGTCTCTTGGACTGAGCTTGTACATAGCTTTATTTCTCACTTTTCTTTCTTTCTTGTTATTTTTTTGTTTTTCTTTTCCCAAGCCAAATAGAAAATTGCTTTTCAGGGTGAAAAGCTGCCTTCCCCTCGTGCTTTTTCTCTCAGTCTACCTCAAACTGAGGAATGAACAGGATGAGTCAATGGCAAAATGTGTCTTTTTGAAGCACTTGGGAAGAAGGAAGTACCTTGATGTTTCATCACTTAAGCTTTTTCTTTTCTCTCATTCACAATCAACATTTCCTATTTTTCCATTAGTGAAGCTCTACACATATTTACCCCATATTCAGGGAGAGTTCAGGGGTGATAATGTGAAAGTCAGCATCACACATTTGAAATCCCATTTTTAATTTTACAGGTAAATGCAATTTGGGAGATTCCAGTTCTCCCTATATTAAGGGAATATTAAGGACATCCTTTACCATATGATGCCCGGTGTACCAAACTTAATTAGGAATTGAAAAGGCGTTTTCTGTGGATGTGGGGTGATTTTGGGGTTTTCATGAACCCAGGATGAATTATTCCTTCTCCCTGCAGAGTTGCCTTATTTTTCCATCCAAGATTTGGCAGTGAGCACAAACAAAATAGTCTAAATTTCCCCCTGACCTTCCTGAGAGTTTCACTGAGCAAACAAGCACCTGCCTTCTCTTTAAGTCAGTGTTCATTGCTCCTTCAACCCATAACACCAATTCTGGCCACAGCCATGATTCCCTGGCATGAGTCTGCCTTATCAAGTCTGGGTTTCAGCCCAAAAAAATCTTCCTTCCTCCTCCTCAAACAGGAAAACATAAAAATTATTCCTCTGTTTGCTTTGCAGCCTCCTTACAAAAGAACATTGAGGGCACATGTTTTTCCCGAAATGAAGAAACGTGAATTTGTGATATATCCTACCTATATCCCTGTTCCACATGTCTAAATCCTTTAGGCCCAAATTATTAAAACTATGAAAAAAAAAAAATAATTCCTGCTGGATAAATGGGACAGAAGGATTGTACTGCCAGTGCCAACCCTGATGTCATATCTAGTCTGCTGGAGGGTGGTACCGCAGGGAGAAGTGCCTTGGAGTAAAGCAGCTTGAGATGTGGCCTAATTGAAATGTTTCTTTAATTGCCTTAATCAGGCTCTTAATAGGATTAAAACAATTGCTCCTTTCTCTTTTATCCTGTAGCTCCTTTCTTTCCTCACGGAAATTCCGTATTTATAGCTGTTTCTGCTTCTTTGCATTCACAATTGTATCTTAAAAACAAAGTCTGCTTCCAGCTGAGCCCACCTCCTAACAAAGAATGGCCCAGAAAACCCGATTTAGAGCAGATTTCTTTCTCCTTATCCGATGAGGTATTTGGTGCTGTGTGTCCACATCTAGTGACCAAACCAAACTGCAGATGGTTTCTGTAATTACATTTAGAGCTGAAGAAAGGTAAATTTCACTCTCAGTTTTCCCAGTTTCACTCTGGGATAAATGGAAGTCATAAGACTATTTTGTTCATTTGTTTTGTTTTGCTCCTTTTTTTTTTTTTTTTAATCTTTCTGTTGATAGCAGATTTTAGGAGGTTTAAATTACAGTTTTGCTGTGAAATATTTACTTCAACTTATTCCATTGTGAACTGGACAAAGTGCTGAAATGAGAGCTGGCTCCAAGTGTATCTTCAGAGCAGTGAAAGCAGAACTTCAGTTATTGTTGCCAGCAACAGCCACCCTCCCAAAGTGCTTACACTTTTAATTTTCAGGTGAATCAAACCAAATTATAAGGAAGTGTATTTCACAAAAATCTACAATGGGCTTTAACAAACCAGAACTCCTCTAAAAGCAGCATTTTTGCAAATGTCATTCAGCTGATCAGATTTGTATAAATTTGTACTTTTGTGGCATTATGTACCGTCCCTGCTGTGCTTATGAGAACTACACATTTAATTATTGATTTTTGTTTCCCCTTTAAAAGCAGAGGGCTGGTTTCCTGTCAAGTCTCTTCAAATCTCCATGCCTTTGTCCCCCTGGTTTCAGAAGCAGTGGTTGGATGTTTCTGTTATATGCAAACATTAATGCAAAATATGAAAATGACCCTGAAAAAAATTTAATCAGTGTGTTCTTTCACAATAATTATAAGGATGGGGTAAAAAGGAACATTTTGAGCTATTACAGAGGATCTAAAAGTAAAAAGAGGTTTTTCCAAGTAAAATGTGAATGCATTGTACATAATTTTTCAACCTTTTATCATATCAGCCTGCGAATTACATATATAGGTATAGATATATTTCCTTAAACATTCCTAATAACTGCATAAATATGGAATAATCTCAAGGAAGTCACTGTCTCTCTATTTATTTTGTTTCTCATTCATCCTGTACTTGGATATCAATACTCCCTCCTTATCCAGAAGGGGTGATATTTTCTGAGGCAATAAGGAAAGAGGTTTAGTTTTTTATTCCAGGCACTGTGGTGGGCCAAATAAATACCAGAGCACTCTGGCTGCATCCAAAGCAGTGTGGGCAGGAGGTCAAGGGAGGGGATTCTGCCCCTCTGCTCTGTTCTGGTCAGACCCCACCTGCAGAGCTGCATCAGCTCTGGGGTCCCAGCACAGGAAGGACCTGGAGCTGTTGGAAAGAGTCTAGAGAAGACACTAAGATGATCAGAGGGAGGGAGCAGCTCTGCTGTGAGGAAAGGCTGAGAGAATTGGGATTGTTCAGCTTGGAGAAGAAAATCTTTGGGTTGACCTAATTGCAGCCTTCCAGTACTTGAAGGGAGCCCACAAGAAACATGGAGAGAGAATATTTACAAAGGCCTGGAGTGAAAGGACAGGAGGGAATGGAGTCAAAATGAAAGAGAGTAGGTTTAGATTGGATATTAGGAAAAAAATTATTTACTGTGAGGATGGTGAGGCCCTCGCAAAGGTTCNATTTACTGTGAGGATGGTGAGGCCCTGGCAAAGGTTCCCCAGAGAAGTTTTGGACTCTCCAGCCCTGGAAGTGTCCAAGGCCAGGTTGGATGGGGTTTGGAGCAACCTGGGGTAGTGGAAGATGTCCCTGCCCATGGCAGAGGGCTTGGAACTGGCTGATCTTTAAGGTCCCTTCCCACCCAAACCTTTCCATGATTCTATGATTTCTATAATCCTTCTTCTAAAGTTTATTCTGGTTCTTTCAGTCACCGAAATTTTCATTTATACGTCTTTTGAAAACACCTTAATGTTTATGTTGCAGAGCTCTAAAAAAATCACATTATCCGACAGTAGACAGCTAAAATTAAAAGAAAACCAAAAAACAACCAAACAAGTCAATATCCAACAAGCATCTATAACCTTTTCCTGGCTCTGAGGAGTGTGGGGATGGTCAGGCCGGCTACATGGATCTCACTCTGAACCTGTGCTAAACCACTTCTCAAGCTCTGCTTCATAACCACTTGAGAAAGATCAATGCCTTTAGAAGGTCCTCTCCCTTTTCAAAGATTAAATTCAGGATTCAATGACTTACCCTGGTTGTTTGATCACCTGGGGTTTAGATTTTTAATGCCAAGGGCATTGAATTTAATACACTGAACATTTTGGTTCGTAGCCCAAACTGCTCCCTAACACAAGGTACCTCAACAGACAGTCCATGCTATGACCAAACAAATCAGGTTTAATCCTGGAGATTTTTGCCTTGGAGGGCTGAAATAGGAGATTGGTGGGGAATGAAGGAATGCTGTAAATACACATCTGTCCTCATAGCTGAAGAGGACTAAGTGAAGAAGCTTTAAAAAATTTTCTCTTTCAGAACAGGGTCATGAGTATGGTCAGGACTGAGAATTGCTGAGTTTATTTTCCATAGATTTACTGATAAAATGACTGGCAAACTTTAGGAAAAAGCAGATTTTAGTAGTGACTACCAGAGTAACTTTTGTTTCCCAGTCTTTCATGGGTCTTGTATAAAATGAATAACCCTGGCTTCTCTCCTAAGATTTCCATAGAAATCGATTGGCCCTTTAATTTTTCAAGAGCTTTGAGCTGATGAATATTGAGTTTTGCTGATGACCACTGAGTTTTTGTAATTAGTCTCAGTTGCCAAACTCCAACCAAGCAGTTAGGACATTGACAAAAGACTATGTCCTCTAACCACTTAAAATTCTTGCCACATGGACACATGGTCTTAAACAGTGGCACAAAAAAAAAAGTCAGTTTTTTAACCATGCCCTGAGTGGAAAAAAGTTAAAGTATTATTTCATTCATAGGTATTTTCACTTGTAACAGTTATCATTATTCTATTCCCATTATTTCCCTCCAAGTTATTAGTGCTGTTATTTAGTTAATTTGGGGGTTTTGGTTTGTTTGAGTACAAACAGGTGTATCTGCAGTAGGGCATTCACTGGTTTCTACAAAGCCTCAAGAATAATGACTCTGAGTGGCATTATTATATTGAAAAACTATTTTAACACAAACCAGCTCTACATTCCCAAGGATAAATATACCAGCCAGTTCCCAAAAAAAGGTTGTGAGGAGAATTAAATTCAAAAAAGAATAAGCTTGTGAGCAGTTCAGGGGTTATAGGAGGAGGATTCATATAAAGAATGTTCGATAGACTGCCATGTCCTTCTCCTCTTGGGAAGTGTTTGTGCATCACTTTCAAGAAATAAATGGCATTTTGTATAGAAATACTTTAGCAAAATCTGTTTCCTTTTGATGTATGTGAAATCATAATCTTGTAGGGGTCTTTTCTGTGATTCAGCTGCTCTGTGTGATGTTCAGCTCTCTTTATGTAACTGGCTTGCAGAAGGAAATGCATGTATCTATTCCACTAAGAATGGATGTTTTAGCCGGTGTCAGGTCATAAAATCACTTTATACCACTTCTTGGAGCAGTTTATGATCACTGGATATTGTATCTCTGGTCCATGATATGGGGCATTGCCATATTGATTAAATGCCTTAGGCTGTTGCAGGGGAAAAAAATAAGGATATTTAATCAATAGACCTGTGCTTTAGTTACTGTTCCTGTCAGGCTGGAACAGAAATAGCTCAAGAAAGGGGCAGCTTCTCAGACAATCTGAGGGAGTTAAAGTTTGAAGAAAGCTAAATAATGCCTTTGCAGACCTGTGAGGGAAGATAATCAACTTAGCAATTGCAAGAGCAGAGACTGAGTTACCAGATCAATCTTGCTTAAGGGTTCAAAAGGGCTGAGAAAGGGACTTTGGGACTTACAAGGGAGCCCCAAAGAAACAATGGCTTAAGCATGAGTGGAATAAATTCTTCTGGTTGCCAGTGATGTGTCCTGATCCTGAATGTTGCATGTGTGAGGATTAATTACTGCTCAGCTAAAGCATCTCTTTTAGTGAGAGACTTCAGGGATGAGTCTCTCCACATATGTGATATGGTAAAAAGGGAAGAACCAGTTCTCCCAAGATTCCTTAGCATTGTTATTGAAGCTCATGACTGTGGTGTTTTCTTGCCATTTTTAACCTGTTGTTACATTACTGTAACTTCAGACCTATATCTTTAGATATAATCCCTGGAGTACTCTCAATTCCACCCAGTAGAAATCCAGGAGAAGTGAGTCCCCTTGAGGATGCAGGAGAAGGTTTTAATTCTGCATTGAATGGTCAAGAATAGGCACCTCTTTCTGCCACGCTTCAAAAGGGATATGGAAAAATCCCAAGTTGAAAGGAATAGCATATATGAAAAAACTAGAAGTGTGTATAGATTATCAGAATGAAGATTTAGAGGGAAGTTTATTACACTGTACTTGTACTGTGCTTGCAGGAGAATGCTGAACGTTCAGGGTTCTGAAATGTAGCAGAGAGAAAACATAACAAGAATCAGTGCCTGGAAGCTGGAGCCAGGCACTTTATACTTTACTTCATTATTTCTAGCAGAAAGGGTAATAGAAAACTGGAGGAGATTACTAAAAGAACAGGTTTTTCATCTGCTGTTGCATTGCAATCCACGCTGCTTTCCTGCCTCCTGCCTTTTTCCTGCCTTTCTCTAAGGGAATTGTTTGTACCTGATGCATGTGAAACACTGTCACAGGGAGAGCGGCAGCTTCAGACAAGCCCTGCCTTGGCCTCAGATTTTGGCAACACTTTAAAGAATCGCTCTGGCCCAAAAGTTCTAATGATGGCAAATCAGATCTATTTGTAAAAATTAATTATTTATTAAGCAGATAAGAGGCAACAGATGAAAGATCTTAACCAAAGTTACTGCGCAGTATAAACTAAAAGAACTACTACTATATTACAGCATGACATAAAACAGTGCACTAGATCAAGGTACATATAATAAAGCCAGCAAAAGAAATAATATTGATTAGGAGTCGAATGTAATTTACAACAAAATGATGGTAATGGACAGATTCCTTCACTCTACCCTTGGGACTAACCACGAAACAGTGTCCCCCACTCACAGGAAAAGCTCCACACATTTCCAAGGAAATGCAGAGAAGATTTCAACTTTGTGAAAGTTTGGCGTGGCTTTTAAAGTTGTACAGTGAGTGTCTGTGAGTCAGAAACCCAGGTTGTCTTGCCAGATCTCACTTCAGAAGTAAGATGTTTATTGGCAGCTGGGAGATGCCAGACCAGTGGTAACCCCAAGGCACCAAAATAATTCCCTACAAGACAGCTTGTCCTGCTTGAGTTACCTGAGTGGAGAACAAACAGCAGATAAGCTCTTGCTGGGGGTGAGACGCCCTGCTCCAAACACGCGGTGCCAAGGCGGGCAGCCTGAATTCATGCAGATGACATAATTGTTCTTCTCGTCCCCAGTCTGTGGGAACTCATGGAATAAGTCCCTGGTATTTGCAGCCTGCCTTTTTCTATTTCAGTAGAGCCCAAGAAAGGGATTGGCTCTCAAGTAAGGCTCTTGGAGCTGGGTACACTGAGTCATTACTGCTTGGGGTGGAAAGGACTGCTGTATGTATTCAAGAACAAATACAGCTTGACAGCCTACAAGCTGTTAAGACAACTTGACCTTTGTGTGTCTGCTCCAAGAACAGTAAGTTCAATTAGCTCTAATGCTTCCAGGTCCTGTACCACCATTAGGAAATGCCTTATTCAGCTAAAGCTGTGATTTTTTTTAATTTTCTTTTTTTTTTTTTTGGTCAGTGTAAAAAGCATTAAAGGATCCATTGTAAGTACTGCCAGCAATAAGGGGAAGAGACTCATATACAGCAAGGTCTAAAAAATTAATTAGCTTTATTCCTTAAATACGAAATAAATACATTCTGTCATAGCCAAAAGCTTCAGGGCTGAGTTTTAGCCAGTTGGGTTCAAGCCAAGATGACAGCTCTGGAAGCTGTTGGAAACATTTTGGAGTAGAGTTTGGGCTGGTACCTGTCAGTTTAGAGATCAGCTGAAATCACCAAGTCCTTCTACAAAGACAAAAGGAGTGTTTAAACAAAAAGGCCAATACATAGGACAGTGGAGAGTGAATCTATTCATGGTCTGTCAGTGGTTCACATGTCCTCAGTTGTCATTTAAATGCCTCAGTTTACCCCTTCTGAAGGGATGTTGAGATCCCTTGTGATCTTTTATGTTGTAAGTGATTAAGTCAGGTCTTTGACATCACCACAGCATTTCCAGAATGTTCTTGAGGGACAAGAAGCAAAGATAAACTGTTGATTTTTGTTGGAGCAGAATGGAGAAATAGAGAGAAAACAAAATTGTTTTATATGAGGTTTTGAGGGATTGTCAGATGAATTTGCTCAGATATTGGAGCGCTGAGGCTTCCTGCAGTGAGAGTCCATGGAAAGCTCCCTATGATTTTGATGAAGGATGGTTTTGACATTCATGGGAGCTATGTACCATTGAGGAGCTGGAGAAACAACAGTGTTTGCCTGCTGTCCACATCAAAGAACACAAGAAATGCTCTTTTTCTCTCTGTTTCTTACATAACATTGTGTGTTAGTGCTTGTGAAGCTGAGCTGGACCTCCATCATGGTAGATGTATCACAAAAGAAAATCTCCTCCTGAGGGAACCCACAGTTTAAGTAGACTCTTCAGGGCATAGATCACCAGAGAATGATCCTGCAGAACTTTTGGTGCTGCTTGTGACATTTCAGTGGCTTCAAGACACCCCAGATTAAATCCACCTGTTTCAGGTAAGATACAGGACCAGGACAAACTCGTGGCCTTCTGGATCAGCAGTTCAAGGTCATGTGAGGTGCCCCAAAGTCTTTCAAATGGCACTAAACTCTGAGACACCTGAGCTGAGGCCCCAGATTAAAATCCTGCTTTTTCCTCTTGCTCCTGCCTGAGGAGATGCCTACCCAGATTTGTGCTCTTCCCTGCCACTTAACCAAAACCTCACTGAGGAAACACCATGGACACCTTGCCCTGGTGCTCTGGTGTCCCTGTTTTTAATGGCACAGGTAGTTACTTTCTCATGTACTACGTTCCAGAGGTTATGAATTGTGTTCCTTGTGTCCATCACACATTCCTCAATGCTAATTTTTCTTCAGTTGGGATCCAAATACCTTTTGAAGTCCTGGCTTAGGCTGGCATCATAGCTTCTCAGTAGGGGAAAGAAAAGAGACATTAATCCAGTTTTAAGAGCTGTTCCTCTGTCTCTCTGCATTGATTTGTGTGGAACTGTCCTTTTAACTCTCTTTTCCATCTGACTTCTCATTGCCTTCTGATGAGAGCCAGTCTAAAAGTGCAGGGTTGGATTTACATCGATTATTCCCTTTGTTGTCTTTCTGTGACCCTTTCTGAACTATGAACTCAGAGCTGTGGCTTGGTCGTGAAGGGCTTTTATTCCCATCACACTGACTATAAATATGGATTAACAGCTGAATGTGACAAGCATCTGAGCTTGTTTCTCTGAACAAGGAAAAAACCCTTTTCACCCTGTATTAAACTGCAGTTTGTTCCTAAACAGGAAGCATAGTGAAAAAAATCAACAGCAACATCAAGCTCTGCATTTAGAGGCTTTGGGATGAGAGAGATGAGCAAAAAATGCACGTGCCTTGATACCATTAGGCATTGTAAAGTTAATCTTTACAAAGAACAATCTTTACAAAAGAAAAATTTTAATTAGCTTTGTTTTCCTAGTGAGTATCTTGTTCATCTGTTTAATAAATTTTTGGAAGATACACAAAGTGTTAATTTATGTATTAATCTTTCCTTTGGAACACAAACAGTAAGGACTAATAATGTGTGCCTAAATGCAATTACAGCTAATAAATCAAGGACCGGTTTTCCCAGGTTTGATATACCTGCTATTTCCCCCTGGATTCTTTGTTTGTCTCTCATTCCTTTTGCTTTGTCTGTCTCCTCACATGCATATTCTCTGGCTACACCAGAAATCTTTGGAAATTTCCCCTTTGAATAAAATACATTTTTCCATATACCAGCAACAAATCCAGATACAGCACGTAGTGCCAGTTTTCAGCAGTTGCAAGAGCAAGTTATCAGGTTATAAAAAAACCCCAATTCTTATCTACTCTTCTTAGCAGTAGAATAATTCATATGTGTCATTTACTAAATCTTTGGAAGACCAGCACGATGCAGTCAGGATTGTATTGTATGACCTTCATCAGTAAACAAAAAAAAAAGTGTATTTCTTTGGTATTAACTAGTTTTGAATACAGACTGTCAGTGAATTTTTTGGGGGAAAGGAAAATTGAGATAATTATACTTTTGTTTTATAATTGAGTACCCAATCCTGCCTTTATTCCCTTTGACCTTTAGAAGTGATAAATCTTCACACAAGGGTCTGAGCCAGGGTCTTGGATCCATGTGACTGTCACTCTTTGGAGAGGTTTGGATCTGAAATCTTTCCCTGCTCTGTAAAGCACCAGAATCAAATTATTGATTCAAACTCAGTCAGGCTCCAAGACAATGAAAAATAAATGCAGGTATAAACACAGTGGTCTGACAACTACTGTTTTTCATTATTGCCTTTGACATCATGTGAAATGCATGATGTGATCAGCTGGTCCATCTGCACATAACCACAGGCTGTTTAGAGAGGCATGCCAAGAAAATCCCGATCATTTCCACCAGCTCCTCTTCATCTGGACTTCACTGCTGCAAGAATTATTTTCTGTGGCCATCAAAAGGGCTGTTGGACTGGTGCCACAATATCCAGCTTGCTCCTGCCAGTGAGGACAGGCTGTGGAGTTGTGGTGGGGTTGTTTCAACTGCTGGAGCTCCTCCTTCATGCTCAAAGTCCTCTCCATCCCCCAGGCCCTACCCCACTGTGAGTTCTGCTGCCTCTCTTTCCCTCTGGATTGCGTAATGTTGACGGCAGAAAAACAGGAGAGAGATTGAAAGACCTGAAAAGTATCAGAGTAGTTAAGTCCATGGATGCTGGATGTCATTATCACAGGGGAAGGGGGCTTTTGAAAACTAATGATCATAGAATCATAGAATTGTTTAGGTTGGAAAAGGCCCTGAAGATCATTGAGTCCAACCATTAACCCAGCACTGCCAAGGCCACCACCGAACCATGTCCCAAATTGCCACATCTACATGTCCTTTAAATCCCTCCAGTGATAGTGACTCCATCCCTACTCTGGGCACTCTCTTCTAGTGCTTGGCTATATTTTCCATGATTAATTTTTTCCTAATATCCAATCTAAACCTCCACTGGTGCAACTTGAGGCAGTTTTCTCTTGCTCTGTTGCTGCCCAGAAAAAGAGACCAACACCCACTTGGCTACAGCCTCCTGTCAGGGAGTCGTAGAGAGTGAGAAGGTCCTTCAGAGCCTCCTTTTCTCCAGGCTGAGCCCCCTCAGATCCTTCAGCTGCTCTTTATTCAGACCTGTGCTTCAGATCATTCCCCAGCTCTGTTTCCCTTCCCTGGGCACACTCCAGCCCCTCAGTGTCTTTCTTGATGTGAGGAGCCAAAACTGAATCTAGGATTTGATGTGTGGCCTCCCCAGATCCCTGGGCACACTCACAATCAGCACCCTGCTCCTGCTGGCCACACTATTGCTGACACAGAAGGCCACGAGGCCACCGGCCTCCTTGCTCACCTGGGCACACACAGGCTCACATTCGGCCCCTGTCAGCCAGCACCCCCAGGGCCTTTTCCTGCTGGGCAGCTTTCCAGCCACTCTGCCCCCAGCCTGGAGCACTGCAGGGCCTTGCTGGGACACGAGGGCAGGACCCAGCACTTTGCCTCATTGATCCTTTATCCACAGATCCAGCCTGTCCAGATCCCTCCACAGAGCCTTCCTACTCCCCACAGATCAACGCTCCAGCTCAAACTGGTGCTGCCTGCAAGCTCTCTGAGGGTGCCCTCCATCCCTTTGTCCTGATCACCATAAAGATATTGAACAGAACTGGCCTCAGCACTGAGCACTGGGGAGTATAAACGTGCACAGGTATCTTTGTGAGAGAGACACAGGTGGGCAGGAACTAGTGCTGTTTGCCAGCAGTGTTCTGCCTCTTGATATCACTGAGATCAAAGGAATTCCTTTTTTTCCGCTTAGAAAGTTGGGTTTTTTTCTCCTTGTTATCCTTTCCCCCTCCCAACTGCTCTTTACCTGAGCCCTTTTCAAACTTGAAGCTACAGCAGTTCCAACACAGATACTGCAAAGCTGAGAATCCACAAGTGCATCTAACTGTGAACAGGATGTAGAAATGATTTCAGCAATTCCTTCTGGTCTGTGCTGAGAGAAGTGAAAATTTAAGTATACCATAAATAGTGTATGTACACTATAGAATATAGACATATAAAATGCCCACTTGTATTTTGATCAGTTGGTAACAGTTATGCTTTAAAATTATGTAAGTAACATATGGTGATTATGGCAATGTCGATTTAATGAAGCTTTAATTGAAGTGATTTGCTGTACTGTGAAGAGAAAGGCTAACAAGCAAGATCAAATGAGCACAAAGAGAAACCAAACCAGAGCTCCTGAAGGTCTGTATTTTACCAGTAGAGACACCAGAAGAGTTTTAAATGACAGCTTTAATTTTCAAGGAAAACTAAGTCTAGGATTTTCAGCTTTTCAAATGGATGTAAGCAAATGAAGAAGCACGTCAGATTTGACATCCTCGCCCCTGTCCCTTCATACTTAATGAAGTGCCACTATAGTCTATAAGATAAAGCAATATTTAATCCAATATCTGAAGCTTCCTCCCCTTGGACTGTGTTTTCAGCTGCAAAACTTGGCAAAGACTCAGCCTGAGGCACTACATCAACTTCCACCTCTCGCCAGTCTTGTCCTTTGTGACGTTGACTCTGATGGATTTTACTAAAACACATTAGTTTTCATCTCACTTGTTTTTTTGGCAGACTGATGGAGCTACAGCAGGGTGGATGTCGGGGTGTTGTGCCTTGTGCATCAACAACAGCACAGTCATTTAATACTTTTGTGTAATCTCTGTGAATGATGAGGATGAGCGAAGGAGAAAGGACGGACATCTTGATAATCAAATCCCTGGCGAAGTTTAAAACACTGGCTTTCAGAAATAAACTTTTGGCATATACAGTGATGGAATTCACACTAGATGAAGAGAGAAATGTGGAAAGTGAAATGATTAATATTCACAGTCACTTTTCTGATCGCAACAGCAATAAGAGGGAGAGAGAAAACTACTAAAAATAACTTTCTGCATAGAAAATCAGTCTAAGCAGAGCCAAATATGTGATGCATTGCTTTTTCAAACACACTGAACAGGCACTTTAGTCCATCAGGTGTGGAATGAATCTCTTAACACTTTGACGTGACCACAGTTCAATCTGTGTAGCAGTAACCAATTAGTTCACTAAAGCATTCACTTTTTGTAGAAGGGAAAAGGGAATAATCATAGAATCATAGAAGGACCTGGGTTGGAAGGGACCTTATGGACCATTTTGTTCCAACTCCCCCTGCCATGGGCACAGACCCCTTCCATGAGACCAGGTCGTTCCAAGCCTCATCCAACCTGACCTTGAGCACTTCCAGGGATGGAGCATCCACAGCTTCTCTGGGAAACTTTTGCATTTTCTCCCCACACTCTGAGTAAAGAATTTCTTTCTAACATCTTATCTAAATCTCTCCTCTTTTAGTTTAAAGCTGTTCCCCCTGATATCACTATCTGCCTGTTTAAAAAGCTGCTCTCCCTGTTTTTCATAAACCTCCTTCAAAGTACTGGAGGGTCACAGCGAGGTCTCCCCAGAGACTTCTCTTCTCCAGGCTGTAGAATCCCACACACTAAAAGTCATCACCCCCCTTTTGTCTTAGTATAAATAAACAAGGTATGAAAGATTCTTCTATTCTAACACCATGTTTGATCGCATAGTCCCAGACTAGAGTCTGTCAAAAAATGAAATCCTAAACCATTGTTCATTCTCATATTTAATGCTCCCAGGTGTTGGGGAAAAAAAAGAGCTTTTTCCAAACCTTTTCATTCGTGGGACACCTCAGGCAGGATGTTATTCCTATATAACAGTTAACTGTGTTGTCCCAAGGTAATTCTCTGAGGAATAATGGCAAAGTAAACATCCTCAGAGAGGTGAGAAGAAGTTCAGCCTTTCATCACTCCTTTGAGAAATGACCACAGGGGTTTGTTTTCCTGTTTTCCACTGAACATGAGATGAAACTCCCTCCGCAGGTCTGCAGAATCCATTGGATAGAGGTCCCTTAATCCCTGTGGGCAAGGCATGGTTTCAACGGGGTGAGGACAGATGGAAAGACCTCACTCCCTATTTGTTTTCCAACAAGTTTGGCTTTGGATTTGAATTTATAGAAACCAGGATGGTTCCTTTTCTTTTAAACTTCCCTTCTTCTCCTTTCCAATTTGTGTGCAGACATGTTGCTCCCATGCATGTGCCATTTGTGGGTCTTTCCCCCTGTGTGTCCTCTCTGCTCTGCATAAATTTACAATCATTCGGCTGATTTCTATCAAGGTGGCCAAAGCAGAAATCTTCAGTTTTACACTCGTACAAAGTTTTGCAAAAACCTGTGCCCAGGTAGAGGAGGAATGCTATTAATACCTCCACCAGGGGAATGGTTATAGGACAAATTCATTCCCTGCTGGATATGAAGTACCCCACACAACAGAAGGCTTGTGAAAAACAACTGCAATAGTATTGGTGCTCTCTGAGTTACTAAATTTTGAAGTAAAGTTCAAAATGATCCACCATTACTACAGTGGACAGCATGGAACACATTGACTATGTTTGTGGTGCTCTGAGATAAAAATCAAACAGGATTTGTAGTGAAGATTGGTTTTTTATTAGACTGACCCAGATATCTGGGGAAAAACAAAACCAGAGACTCTCTTAGGAGCACAGACCCTTGGAGTGGCCTGAAGAATGGCTCATGTGCCTCAAAGCTTTCTGTCTCTTCTCTCAGCTGTTTCCTCCCTCTAATAAAAGATTTACGCTCCTCTTACAAAGCTTTTTTGACTGACATCACACTGATCTAACTTAGCTAAAACTCCTCCATGGCAGGGGGGTTGGAACTGGATGATCCATGGAGTTCCTTCAACCCAAACCATTCTGTGATTCAATGATTTCGTGAAGTGAAAAAACAGTGTCCAGACAAGGAAAGATTTTAAAAAAAGAAAACAATAATAATAAAAAAAGTTAATTCGTTATTAGAGACTCAAGCCCTGAAAATCTGTTTGTCTGGGGCTTTTTTAATGTTTAAATCTCAGATTGCAATGATGTTACATGCAGCATGGACAGACACAGGCAAGTTTTAGCTACAAGAATGGTCAATTTTATGGCTGTAATTTTCCCCCTCACTTGCACAAAGTCCTGTGCCCTCTGACTGAGCACACATGCAAATCAAAACCATACAAATGAGGAGGTGGCTTCCATGGTGATGTGTAGGTACCAAGAGATTTTCCATTTAATAGAGCCCAACACCTGACTATTTAATAGAGGTCACCAGCTAAATCAGTTAGAAACGGCTTAGGCAGGCAAGTGGAAGCAGGGCTGAATTAGAAATAAGTGAATCCTAGCCTTGGCCACAAATGTGTGGAAAATGAAACTAAATTAAGTTGCTTCAGCCCTTTCACTGGCACAAACTGATATAAATTGGTTTCATTAAAAAACCCTAATATATTTTAAGGCTGCAGTCCTAACCTATTACGTTTTGTGTGGTTGCCGAGAGCAAGTAGCTTAGTGGCATTTTATGTAGCAAATGAACGGGGGACAAATAGAATTTTATTGCTTTGTAAATGAAAAGGCTGGGAAGTTTTGGAATAAAATTGATTTTCACATCTGGAAAAGTTTGCTTGCCTTATCATTAGCACTGTGCTTGCTTTCTCTCTCTTGCTCAACTTATTTTTCACTCCATTGTTTTCCACTTATTTTGCAAGGCAGCCGTGTAATTTCCATTCTCATTCATTCATGTTCCCAAATTGTGTTTTTCTTTTCCAAGTGCAATGTTTGAAAATGTTTGAAAATGTTTGCACAGGGGCTGCTCAGCTGAACTGTTCCTTGGATGAGGTGGGATGCACGTTGGTCTCTGCCTTTTTCCATCTCAGACCTCTGGGGATAATATTTCCAAAGTGTTTTTGGAGCATTTTCAGAAACCCTGCCTGTGTTTAATGGAGTTTTTATAAACTCCATGATCCACTGGTCTTCCTAGCTTTTAAGTGTGTCGTGATGAAAACGCACCCATGGTATGGTACAGCATTAAATAGAAATACAGGAATAGACACAGCACCTGAACTTCTATAGGAACACCACAAATATTTGGAAAGGTTTGTTAGCTCAGGTTATGCACCTCCTTGCAGCTTTTGGAAGAGCTGGGTGGCTTGGCATCTCTTCACAGACTGACTTTTGCCACTTGCATGAGACACTCTTCATAAGCTCATCCAAAGATCACTGTTTTTCCCATATTTAATCCCTGTTTAGAAACCACGTGCTCTGTTTGGCAGTGTTAATTCAGCTCAAAATGTATAGAATAGTGTATCGTTGTGCCATTCTGTATTATTTGCACATTGGAAGTGACGGTTTAGTAAGGAAAGGGCCAAGGCAGTGAGTGCTCCATTCCACTTATCCCATGATTCGCAACGTGTCGTGCTCTGTGCCACAGGATGATGCGGTTTCTCACCACACAGCACAGAGAGAGCCCAAGATTGCTGGATGTGTCTCACACCTCTTTTCATAGAGCCACAGAATTGTTTAGGTTGGAAAAGACCTCTAAAATCATCAGCTCCAACTGTCCACCCAACACCATCACCGTGTTCACCACTAAACCATGTCCTCGAGTACCAGAGCCACACATTTTTTTAAACACTTTCAGGAATAGTAGATTAGATATTAAGAAGAAATTCTTCCCTGGGAGCGTGGTGAGACCCTAGAACAAGTTGCCCAGAGAAGCTGGAATTTTTTCCATCCCTGGAATTTTTTCAAGACCAGGTTGGATCTTGGTTTTAGCAACCTGGTGAAATGGGAAGTGTCCCCACTCTTAGCAGGAGTGTTGGAAACAGGTGATCTTTAAGGTTCCTTCCAAACCAAGACATTCTATGATTCTGTGCTTTTATCCTTGGACGTCATCCTTCTGTGTGACANATTCTATGATTCTGTGATTTTATCATCCTTCTGTGTGACGTCAGAGATGTGTCACAGAAATGTTTGCAGGAGCCTGTGATGCCCCTGCCCACTGCAATGGTTCTGTGCTTACTTTCATTAATTCCTTTCTTATTAAAAGGCACAAATTCTTCACTCAATCCCCAAAAAAACGTCCTTATCACAACAGTCAGCTGTGAGTTTGGGCTAGTGCTCACAGAGTGTCTTGAGTTTATTATGGCCTTCCTGATGGAGTAAAACCTGGAAACTTCCACACCATCCCTTTTGCTTTCGTTTGCTAAGTCCCATTAGGCACAGACGATTTTCCTAGTGAAGATCTGCTTCTCAGAAGTTTTGCCTCTAGTGATGTCAGCTGGTCACCTTTTCCTGGCACTGAATGCAATTTAGAATGAATAAATTCAGTAAGATTCTTCGCCAAGAATTACTCAGCTCTCCATGCTGAAATATTAATCGATAACGTATCTTAAAATTTCTATTCACTCCAATCATTTTTATAGCGTTGCAATTTACTGCGTGGAAGCAGGGTAGTAAAAGATAAAAAAACCCAGCTGTTAAGTCACATTATTATTAATATTTATCTGTCATTTACAGAGTCCCAAAAGGTGTTCACAGCACTTTTGTGTTGGTCAGCAAGCCAGACAATACAACAGCTTTCCCAAGGGCTGCAGCTGTAAATATGTAAATGCAGGACAAAGAGACTCTCTAGTCAGAGAAACGTCTTCAAGCAATCCTATGGAATTTCCTCCCCAGAATGTCCTGATAAGCCTTTTTGGGCTTTTAAATGGGAGAGGGAAGGAGCATGCCCAAATTCATGGGAAGACAATACTCAGTCTCAGATTCTGAGCAAAGGAAAATTAATTTAGCAGTAAAAAATTCAATACAATTATGTAGAGGTATGTGCAGACAGGGGACTCTGATTTAAAGCCAAGAAAGATTTTATTTTGGTTTGGCTTGGTTCTGTTTCTCCCTTGAAAACTTTCCAACATTTAATTTGTTATCCCAAATTTGCTCAGGAGTAAATCTAAATATTTATGGGTTTTCTGCCTATTTTTCCACAATGAATAGACCAATTTGGCAAAAACACTTTTCTCAACACCAGGATGCTGAAGAGGCTCATGCTCAGAGCACTCTTACATGGGTGCAGGCGATCCAGGGTCTTGTCGTTTCTTCCCATTTCTGTGTATCCCAAGGGAAGAGCCTGGTCATTAGAGCTGGTGTTACACCAGGGAGAGGTTCTGGTAACTAATGAAATACTCATCAGTGATGGATAGAATCTCCCTCAGCCTGAGAGCTGCACTACTGCAAAGTGTTGGAGAGGAGGACAAAACAGCTCTCCCAGAACAGCCTCAAGCTGCTGGTGAGAAATTCAAGGGGGACCATCAGTTCAAGGCTGGGGGCTGGACTGAGGACAGGAATATTTACAGCACATTCCTCAGGGTCCTTTGTTTTATTGCAGCCTTTTCCTTGTGTTTCTCTGTTAGGTCATGATGCAGGACATCCACACACGCTCAAGCTGCAGAGCAACTCATCAGAGCTTGACTCAGTTACGGATACTTCAGGATGATATTAAACGTGATGATGAATGTGCACTAAAGCAGGATGAGTAGGAGAGGTAGAAGCTGTATTTGTAAAGGAAAAATAGAGCATGGTGGCATATTTTAGATGATCACTTTGAGGAAAGTCATAGGATCATAGAATTGTGGTCATAAAATGGTTGAGGTTGGAAAGGACCTTAAAGATCATCTCCTTCCACCCCCACTTGCCATGGGCAGGGAGACCTTCTGCTATCCCAGGCTGCTCCAAGCCCCATCCAGTCTCACCTTGAACACTTCCAGGGATGGGGAGTCCAGAACCTCTCTGGACCAGTCCTCTTCGCCCAGATGTAGAATCAATGTGTAACTGTGCCCCTCAACACCATTCCCTACTGAACTTGAATTAATAAATAAGGAGACTACTGACAATATTTTGTCCCACATCCTGCCCTGTAATTGAGAGAATTCTACTCAGTCATGGAAGAACTGTGTGATTAAGCATAGGGCAATTCTGGTTTGAAAGGTCTGAAGAAAGAGCAGAGTTCAGGCATCTGTGGTTTTCAGACATTGAAAACAGCACTAATGTGTTTTTATAACCAAATAGTGGTAATTACACTGATTATGCAGTTAATGTCTTGTTTTCGTGTTTTATAAATCCTTATGCCTTTACCGTTGTGAGTGGACAAGAGGGTGGCTTTTCTTCGATAAAAAAATATAGGAATGGAATCTCATTAGTTGCTATCTGTGAGCAGCAGGAGGAAAGAAATGTCAGTGCAGTTGTGCTTGCCTAAGAAAATCACAACATCATGTGAAATACATGCTGAAAGAAAGTGTAGCAGCATCCAATGTCCAGACACTGGAAATGAAGGCTTGATAGATAAGTACCACCTTGGAAATGCCAATGAGTCTTGGTCTTTCCAGGCTGCACTTTAAGAGCTTGTCAGTGGTTTAGTGACATCCACCTTTCCCCAAACACACAAATAGTATTGTCAGCCTTGACAGGTATTTCAGTAGCAGCAAGATTTTAGAAAAGATAATTTCTCCCTTTACCTCTCTGTATTACCTATCCATCCTTTAAAACTCAAGATAAGATTTTTTTTTTTTTTTTTAAATCCTGAGATAAAGTGTATTCTGCTGATGTTTGAGAAATATTTGGAGGAACTTTCTTTGTATCCATGTTTTTCTGAATTCATGCTTTTTCAAACCATGGTACATTGCAAAAAAAAAAAAAGAAAAGAAAAAGAAATCCTAAATGCTGGAAGGAAAGATTCCAACAGTCTGCTTTGGTCACACTGGATCAGCTACTCTCCCACGGAGGGCAATATGAGAAGTGTTTTCAGGACACTGTTTAGTCACAGTTGGAGCTGGGTTTAAAATAAGAAGGCACAATATTGTACTTGATCCCTTCTCCAGTTTGAGAGTTGTGCTCACTGCTGCTTGCACAGCTCATTCCTGCCCATGCTGGAAATAAAAGCTGATTTCTCCTGGGGTGAGACAAGTACATGAAGAGAGGGCCCTTGTCTCTTGGAAAGAGGGATCAACATTTCAATGTCAGAATCTGAAGGAAAAGTATTTCAATCTTAAATCATGTTCCTGGGACATTTGACACCAGCTGTGTCTGTACTGGGCTCATAAGACATTTCTGGAGGAAATTGAAAACACTCAGATCATCTCAGACAAGGAGGACGTGAGATAAGGCCAAGTGGGTGAAGAAAAATGGTTAGTGCACACTTTTGCCAAAAAAAAAACCCAACCAACCAAACCACAAAGAGGAGGCTGCAGACAGAGCTCAGGACCCCTGAAGAGAAGAAACTCAGGTTCCTTTCCTTCTGTCCTCGTGAGTGCAGGCTCTGAACCTCTTCCCTAAGGCACGACTGGGAGATCTCATCTTGGCCTCACCTCTCACCAGCTTCCTCGAGGGTGGCCAGTGAAGCAGGTGCCATTTGCCTCTGAAATTCGGAGGGCCTTAAATTACTTCGTAAGGAGTCTTAAAGTGTAGAGTGCTTCTGAAATCCTGAAGAGAATGTAAGAAAGTGGATTTCTGTGAGTAAATTGTGAATGAGTAGTTTTCTCTGAGCAGTTGTTTAATTGAGCTGCAGCTGGGGCTGATTATGTTTGTTTTTCCTTCAGTGTCTCTCATTTCCTTTCGTTTCCGTTAATTCCTGCTTTCACTGGGTAACTGTTGCTGTATAAAATTTTAAGAGTGGTAAAAAAAAAAAAAAAATAAAACAAGTAATAAAAAAGTGCATATTTTAGGAGCTTTTCACGACAGTTGTTCCTGGAGACACCTGTAAACTATTGAGCTGAATTGGGCTGCAGCTGCTGCTGACGACACAGGCTGTGAAGGAGAAGGGGTGTGACTCATTTTTCTGGTTGTTCCACCACCCTCTTCTGTGGCTGGGCCTGCTGAGGTGGCTGTTGGACCACGTGTGCTGAGATGTCTGCTCATGTGGGTCTCTGAGTCAAGAAAATGCTAAACTGACTGCCAGAGGCTGGAACCAGAGGATGATTGAGGGGTAGCATCGTAGAATTACAGAATATCCTGAGCTGGAAGGAACCCATGAGGATCATTTAGTCCAGCTCCTGGCCCTGCAGAGGAAAACCTCAAGAATTTCTCTCATTTCAGCTTGGAGAAGGACAGGACATTGGTATGGACAGAGGTTTCATGTTGTGGTATCTAAGGTGGCATCTCTGCTCTGCTCTGGTGAGACTCCACCTGCAGAGCTGCCTCCAGCTCTGGGGTGTCTGCACGTGTCCTTCCCAGCAGGAAGGACATGGAGCTGTTAGAACGAGTCCAGAGGAGGCCACCAAGGTGATGAGAGCCATTCTGTGATTCTCTGATTCTATCATCTGTGACATCACTGCTGTACGTGAGAAGTCAAACTGCCATGTGGCCTGCACAAACAATGACCTGGATTGATGGATAATGAATTCTTTGGAGTTTTTTCCCTAATCTACGCAAGCAGAAAGCAAATATGGTCAAGACAGGCTGATGGCAACCTCATGGACTTGAACAAGAAGTGTTAAATCCTGTACACGGGCCTGGGTAAGTGGCTCTAGGTCACCCTGCTTGGACAGGGGTGTTGAACCAGATAACCTCCAAAGGTCACTTGTAACCTCAAACATTCTGTGATTTTGTGAGATCTCTCTGTCAGTGGGGAGGATTTTAGTATTTTTCTTCTCATCCTGTGGACTGTCTCTTCTGCTTTGCTTATGTTACAGAACAGATGCTGTGGAAAGAACTCGCATTTCACTGGAGCTGCAAGGGCTGCCAGGTCAGGTTTTCTGTAGAGTGTTCTACCAAGAAAGATTAATATCAGAAAACAGAGGGCATGTTGTGGTTTTCTAAAGGGCAACACATCTTATCCTTGAAGGTTAAGTTAATTCACTTTTTCAACCCCTTTTTGATTCCATGTCATAGCCAAGGGAATAGTCTTTGACTATCTATGATATTCAAGACTACATGACCAGTCAAAACCTCCATCTCCTGTGAATGTAGCAGTTTTATAAAGAAAGAGAGAGAGAAATCCTCCAGAGAGCTTTGGAGGCATGATTAGATCAAGATCCTGGCTGATCTGAAATAAATAAATAAAGAGATATGTTCAGAGGCTCCCAGTCATTTGTTCCCATTCAGACTGAGCAAGAGTTTCGTCTGGGGAATAAAATCCATTGTTCATTAATTCTGCATCAATTTGCTTCTCCACCAAGACCATTTCTTCTTGGTATCTGCTGACTTCTGAGGGCCACAGTCAGGTGGCAATCAGCTTCGTGTGCTGCTTAATTATATTTATGCAAAGAGATAAATGTGGAAGCCTTTCTTTTATGTAGGGTGGTTCATTTCCAACTCTAGAAGTTCTTTTTTGTCTCCTGTGGTTGAAATATCCCAGGTGTCTGGATCTGTTCTGGGTTTCCTGCCTCTGGACTCTGTGATGTCTTTGACATTCCTCTTAACATTCCTGTGAGTGACTTCTCAAGGTCACCTCTATGCAAGACAGTCATGCAGCCATTCTTGTGTTATTTTCACTATCAACAGCTGTTTCTTAACAACTCCAGGGTCACTGAACCCATAAAACCCAGTTGAGCTCAGTTTCCTCATGGGATTTTGTCAATCCTGTTTTTCTCATTCATGCAATGCTAGAGAGAAAGCCAGGGTTTATGGTCTATCACCATGCCACACCACCACAGGAAAAGAGCTCCTATTTTAGCATTGGAACTGGGACTCTCTGCCCTGTCTTTTAACCCATCTGAATGTTGTTTGTGCAACTAGCTGAGAGCCTCTAAAAGATTTTGCTCACATTTACAGGCAGAAGTTTGAGGAGAAGCAATTTAGGAACAAGTCACCACAAATTACTCTTGGTCAAATTTCTCTTCTTTGGGACTATATACCCAAATTTCCTACATAGCTCTGTGGAAGCTTTTAGGAACTGAGCTAGTCCCCAGTGGCTGATGTCTTAAAAAAGTTTCTTTGGACAGGGACCCTTTCTTTGCTTCAATGTGTGGTTGCACAAATTGTGCTGCCTTTTCATAGCAGTGAATTCATAATTGTGAATCACAGAATGGGTGAGGTTGGAAGGGATCACAGCGAGATCATCTGGTCCAACTTCACTGCTCAAGCAGGGCCATCCCAGAGCACGTGCACAGGATTGTGTCCAGACACTTCTGGAATTATCTCCCATTTTCAAACCTTTTTTGTCCAGTAATTTTGCCTGAGCATTTATATGCAGAATAGGATAAGGTTCCCTTCCCCTGGTTTTAAGGCAAATTTCTGTCTTAAAGGCAGGTTCCTGCCACTCAGCAGATATTCCTCTGTGGAGTATCACTGACTCTTTGCATGGAATTAAAAGGTCAAGGCAGAATTAGCCTTCAAATTTGAAGCAACCAGAACTGGAGCAAATGGACTCACCAGCCTGTCCCTTCAGCAGCCAATTACCTCATCCACATGGGGGAGGCATGTTCTGGGGGAGCATGACAAGGACCATGTTTTGGAGCAAACCCTTGTTTAAACATCCCCTACTGAAAGTCACAGCAGTGCAAACAAATTGGCAACTCCAAGGAAAAAAAGCCTGTTTTAAAATGCCTCTTGGGGAGCCAGAAATGGGCAGGGTTAATTTGTGTTTTCTGCCTGTGCTGGAGCAAAATCTTGTTTAGTTTTCTTTACGAGAGAGAAGGCAGTGCATCAATCCACAGCACCTCCTGGTCTGCTTGACATCCTGCTTTTCTGGAATGAATACATTTCCTGCATTGCTGCATGCTTCTCCCAGCGTAGATATCTGTGATTAATATGCCTTGTCTTTTATAAACAAACCTAATGCAAAGCCAATAATGTGAGTCTCATTTCTTTACTGCCAGCCCACAGCTTGGCTTTGTTTGGGTATATATGTAAAGAAAGAAAGATGAATGTTCACTCAAGCTTGGGAGCTGAAGCCATAACAAATTTATGGGATGAAAAACACACATCAGTGTGAAGCAAATACATCCCGGGAAGGTCTGTTTGGCTTCCTCCTTTAATTTTGCTTTTTAATAACAACAATACCGTGTTGTGCACCCAGTGAACATATGTTACACTACTTAAGTACTTTGCAGGGGGAGCAAATGTATTGAAGTACCAGGAAGCTTTTATCAGTTACCGGATTCAGTCATGGTATCCTAAATGATGAAAGCAGAAGGAACTGCTGTGATCACATAAAGTGACCATTAGAGAGTGAATTTCGCCCAAATCAGTTTTGACTTCAACTTGTTCACCTTGGAGACAAGAGAGATCAAGGAAGGAATTACAGTTTTCAATTGTGAATGATGAAAGGCCTGACCATGAGCTGCATTCTGCTTCTCTGATGGAAATTCCCTTCAGTGCTCCCGACCCACACCGGATTCCCAAAGTGAATTTGTCCATCTAATGAGTTCTACCATGGTATTTTACTTTTCCTTTACGTCATCTATCAAAGCCCTCATTAACAAAGTCATATTTTCCAAAGAACCATATCCTGGTGCCACAAGAGACCTCCATTTCTCTTTGATAAGGACAGTTCATGCAATTTCCTGATCCCATTCTCTTGATGTGGGCTTTGGGTTTTTATTTGTTTCTTTGTTTGGTTGGCTTTTTTCTTTTTTTCTCTTTGAGGGTAGGACTGTTTAGTTTTTGTCAATTACTGAATTTTGCTGGACTCTTTCCTATTTGTCAAAATCTGTCATGGCTTTTGGATCCCAGATGTGGATCTCAGCACTTCAATAGTGAGTGCTGAAAACCAGCTCTTCTAATTCCTACTTGAGGATCCCACATTCCTTCTGGGATCTCAAATCCTTTTTTATTCTATGATGTCTGGATGTCCACTTGTCCCCACTGACTGCTTTGATCTTATGGACATCCCTTGATGCCTAACAAGGATCCCACAACAATCTGTCCAACGTGATAGAGTTGCCATGTTGCTGATAGAAATACTCAGAGGGGCCGTTTTTTTCTGTAGGAAAACCATATCAGCACTTTCTTGTGGGATTTTTTCCTGATTACTGGGACATCCAGAGACCAGAGTGCTTGGCCATCCTTTTCTTGGTATCATTTGTGTCCTGGGGATTCATTGCACCAGTCCAGACATTAATTTTACATAACTGGCTTCATCACACCAGCTTGTCCTATATCCTCACCAACAGGAGCATCACATTTATTTAATGAGGCCTCTTCTCCAGAAGCCAGTGATGATTGATACTGATATATATTAATTTTCTTTAATTCTTTATTAATAGAGTCCTATATCAATTGCTCCACTATTTTGACTAAGATCACTGCTAGATTGACAGGTCTGTAATTACCTGGGCCATCCCTTTTTTTGATCTGTCTACATCATCTGGCTTCTTCACTAAGAGTGCACCTAAATGTTACTGAATTGTCACCTAAATGTCACCTTATCATTTTTTTCCCCTCAGCTTTATTATTGATACTCTTTCATTTCACCTACAATAATAGTTTCTATTTTAAGATGGTTTCTTGTTTTGTTTTTTTTCCACACCTGAAAAATTCTTCTTTATTGTCCTTACTATTGCCAGTCACAGTTTTTGTCATGTGCCCTGTAGTTCACCTGATGAATTTTCTTCATTTCCTATCCTCTGATTTATAACACATTCTTATTTTTTTTCCCTGTTTGCAAAATATCTGGGGATTTTTACTGATCAAACCCTACAGAACAGACTGGCATGGGAAATAAGTCCTCTAGAGCAAAGATGCCAAATGACAATTTGGTATAAAATTCAATTTAGTTACAATTTATGTTCCTACATTCAAGAATAAATTTTAGGAAAATCTAGGTTACATGCTTAGCTACCACTGCTTGTTTTCTTTTCAGAGTTTTTCTGAGTTTTGTATTGCAACCATTTTACTTCAGAATCAGATCTTTTACATTCCAGTGCTTAATTTTCTGATTTACAGCTCTATGAAGAATTGTCATTAATTCTTGTGACTTTTCAACTGGCATCTCACTCAGATCCAGACAATAATAGTTTAAATAGAAAACTGGATGAGTAGTGCTAGTGTGGAAATATTAATTCCTTTACCGTGGAGAACTTTCCACTTCTGATGAGATTTTTAAGTTCATATCCCTTCTGATTTACACAGCAGGAAATAAGCAGAGTTTATAACTGAATTAACCAGGAGACTGGACAGTAAATCATCTGCAGAGCTGGGTTGGAAACCTGACTTCTCCCTGTCCAGAAGGCTACATTTCTTGCTGAGGATGAAAAGTTCACATTTGAAGAGGTGTTGCCTGCAGTTAACGTCTTTTCACTGCTCTTAGTCAAAATTCGGGGTTGCAAATATATTTCCTTAAATATTAGTGTGTGATGCTTTTGGAGAGTCTATTCTGGAATAGAGAAGCTCATGGTTGATTAGCAGGGGAGTATCTTAAAGGGTTGGGTTTTACCGTAACTTGAAGTGGTTATTCTGGAAATGTTGGAAATATGTGCCAAATTACATATATTCTGGGTTTGTAAGGGAAAATAAGATTTTAGAGGGAGGAGGAATGGAAATAGAAGACAGTTTATATATTATGTGGACAAGAATGCTGAAGATAAGGGAGAAATGGTAATTTTTAAAATGTTTTACTTATTAAATGTTTCTATAGTGCTTGTGAGGTGCCAGTTCTTGAAAGCTCCCTATCTTGAGGAGGTCCTATTATTTAAATGAAAGGACATGGATGTTAAGGGAGGAAAGTATTATATATTTTATTATTTTTTGCTAAGAGAGTTGGGAACATAGTGACTTGTGTGATGACATTCTAGATTTCTTACAAGCATCCTTGCAGAAAAAAAGAACTTCTTTGAAGGTTCCACTGAAGGATGAAGTCCATGTGCATGACTTAAGGAAGGACATTTTGGAGTGGAGTTACAGCATTTGACTTTATGCATTTAATCAAGGTACCCACATTAGGGCTTGAACCTTTGAAGTATTACATCATCTACTGGATTGTCATAAAATCATAGAAATATCCTGAAATGGAAGGGGCCCACTAGGATCATCAAAGTCTGACTCCTGGCCCTGCAGAAGACAGTAATTATTCCTTTTCTTTTAACTGAGAAGGAGTCTTGGTGAATGTAGATCTAATAAAGATGTTTGATTTTCATTCCTGAAGTTAAGAAGTGTGATTCACTCTTCAGTCAGGCCAATAAGAGACATAAAAGAGGAATCCCCCTGAGGGGATTAGGGTAGCAGGGGGGCAGAAGGGACCCTCATCCTATAAGGAGCAGAGCAGAGGGGATCCAAAATTCAGTGAGGAACTGGCAGATGAGTGTGGAGAAGCAGTGAATGCAGACCTTCTGTGGAAAGCAACAAGAAGGAATTTTGCCTGGGTATTCTGAGGATGGTCTTTAAGGAAGAAGTCAGGATGGTCAGAACATCAAGAGTGGAATCTGAGCATTGCTTTGCCTCTGGGAATCAGAGAACTGTCTGAGAGGTGGAGAAGTGTTTTCAGTAGCTGAAACAGAAGAGGGTTATTTACCCAATTTCTCCTGATATAAAAAGTGTTCAAAACCTCTTGTAATTCTTGTTGATCTACCAGGACTATTACCAGGTGATATCAACAATTTGTGAAGTGCAGTGTCCAAAATCAGCTACAGCTCTTGACCCTGCTGGCACTGAATTCCCTTGAAAAGTCTGCTCTGCCTGACTGATAATGGTCCTATCAAGACATTCCCAAAGGAGTTCTACTCTTCTTGTACAACATCACACCATTGCTTTACAGGGAGTTGGAGGTCCCCTTTCAGCACCGGAATCGTGTCTAATATCCTGCCAAACATTTTTACATTTGTGCATTTTGCCCAGAAAAGCTGTGAAGATGTGGATGCCTCATCCCTGGAAATATTCAAGGCCAGGCTGGATGGGGCTTGGAGCAACTTGGTCCAGTGGAAGGTGTCCCTGCCCATGGCAGGGGGTTGGAACTGAATGGTCATTAACCCAAGCCATTTTATGATTCTATGATTTAACTTCTTAATCCTTGGCATAGCATATTGGATGCCTGCAAATTAATTTTTTTCCTCCTAAATTCACATCTCTCAATTTTTTTCAAAACCATTTTAGATTCCACCTCTGTTCACTGAAATGCTTCTACGTTTACCCCACCCTGCTGTTATTCACAAGCATTTAGTTATACCTTTTTTTACTAAAACAAGTCAGTGGTTGTACTTGAAACAGAAGCAGAAACATCACCAAGATATCTCATTTAAGATCCCCTTCTATTCTGATGCCAAGAAGCTTCTGACAATTACTCTTGAAAAGTGATTTTCCAATTATCCCTCCCTCACTACAATTGGTTCTTCCTAGCCTTACTGTTAAAAACCCGTTCCTAGCTTCATACAGCATCTTATTTTACTATCTTTCTCTCATCTGGCTTTTTCGAAGTGAGGAATTAAATTAGGTTATTTGGAATTATTTCCTATCGTGCATTTGCATTTTATTTATTTGTCTTTAAGAAGGTGATTATCTTCTGGGTATGTGCAGATGATTGCTTAATAATTTCTTCTAGCATCTGCCTGCAAATTGAAGTTAGGCCTAGCAGTCTGCAATTTCTCAGTCATCAACTCTGTTTTTTGCAGGCAGGTTCTATATTTGTCCCTCTTCAGTCCTCTGGTACTTCTGGATCCTCCACAAACTCTTGAAGATAATCACTAATGACTCAGTTTGCTTTAGCTGGTTTCCTGCAAAATCTTCAAGACCCAACTGATTCAAACATCTCTGCCATCATGAAATACTTCAAACCCACTCTTCCTGTGACACAACCTCCATCCAGTCTCCTGTGGTAAGATTAACTCTGTCAGCGTCTACTCACAGGTTGCCATCCTTGCCAAGACAGGCAAAACATCCCTGGGGTACCTCAGCTCTCTCTGCACCCTTATTAATCATCACTATTTTACTTCTGATTTATAGAAGCATTATTATCTTTCTGCTGGTAGACCTGAAGCTCAGGAGTTGCTTTCTCTCTTTGGAAATGGGATTCGCCAGGGCTCCTGTGTATTCTTGGTCATTGAAATAAGCAATTCAGTGGCAAAGTGGCCTCATCCCTACTGCGCTGCTGCAGTTGCACTTCAGTCACACCAAAAACCATGCTGGGAAAATAATCCAGGTGTTTTTAGATGAAGAAAGTAATAAACCAGAAAGAAATATATTTTTTTCCCCACCACCATTTAGTGATTTCATAAATTCTTTCACATCATGTGCACATCACAGAATCACGATCATCAAGGTTGGAAGAGACATTCAAGGTCATCGAGTCCAACCATCAGTGTAGCACCACCATATCCCCAAATTCCATATCCTGACACGTCTTGGACACTTCCAGAGGCAGTGGCTCCATCACCTCCCTCAGCAACTTATTCTGATGCCCAATCAGATTTTCAGTGAAAAAAAAAAAGGAAAAAATTAGTTTAAACCACCCCTGGCACAACTTAAGGCCATTTCCTTTTTCATTCGAGACATGTCAGAAGGGACCAACTTCCCCCTCACTCCAGCCTCCTTCCAGGGAGGCACAGCAGGGTGCAGCTACGTGACAAAGTGCCTCAAGGTGACCACATTGCCATCTACAAAAGGGATAGGACACATTTCCCAAAATCTCATGCTTCACCTTGCTTTGCACTGGCTCTGGTGTCTGCCCAGTGCTGTAGAGAGCCAGTTCAGCTTATTCACCTAGCAGAGAAATTCCTCAAAAGCAGAAGGGAGTTGCAATTGTCAGTCCAGGACTGGAGCTGGCATACACTGGTACATTGGGTGGGGGAGGAGGGGCAGGAGTTAAGGAGCAAGACTCCCATTTTTTGAGAAATGTGTTTTTCCATCAGCTCAACCAATTGACACAGCTTCACCCTGAGCAGACAGTGAGCTCCAGTGCCTCGATAGACATCAACCACTGGGAACCTCTTTTCAACCAGATAAAACCTCTCTTCTGACTGTCACTCTGCTAGGTGTTTTCTTTTAGACTTTATTAATCTTTGGATCAGCCTTTGCAACACAGCAGCCTGTTTGCCCAACCTTCTGCAGTCTTCATTTCCACGTAATGCTCCAGCTGTAGTTTTCCTTAGTGCATAATGTCTGGAAGCATTAATAATAATAATGGAAATGGCTTTGCAAAGCATCTGAGGAGGAAGCTCATTCACTTTCCTGCACACTCGTCCCCCAGACCCTTTTATTCCTTTAAATATTAAAGATTACATTCAATGTAAGCATCAAGAGCCTGATTTTCGGAAGTGCTGAGCTCCCATTGTCTTCAGTGGGCGTCATGGCTGCTCAGCAGTTCTGAAAATCAGCCTCTTAATGATCAGCATATTGCAGAAATATTTAACAGCTAAATCCTTCCCATCCCTTCCTTCTCATTCTCAAGCCAACAAACATTCTCCCTATCCCACACCCTGCTCCCTGTAGAAAGACCACTTTTGTCCCTCTCTCCCACGTAGCCCCTTCACCTGACACCTTGCAGGTCGTGCTCTTCACCTGGAGCACATTTGGTGGGAGCTGTCTGATTAGCTGTGATTATCTGCAGTGTGGGTGTCAGTATCTGGGCAAGTTGCCCTGGATTCTGCTCACAGTCAATGGAGGGTGAGTCAGCAGAGTCAGTGGAGCTCAGGGTGTGATTTCCCATCCCAAAATAGGCACCCACATTTGGCCAGATGACTCACACTCTGAACTCCATTGACTACATTTTCTGTACCTCCAGCGTCTTCAATGGGAGACAAGAGACTCAGGTGGGACGCCTGTATCAGGTCCTTAAAGTGAAATTAAATTAATCCCACCCCTTCTATGAACCCATACAGCAATTCACTGCATAAATCACACTCACCTCCTTCCTTAAGAACTTCTATGTTGGTGTCTACAGGGAATGAATCAAGTAATAAAGAGTAGTGAAGTAGAAAGATAATGGTAGGTCACAGCAGAAAGTCAGACTGAATTGTAGGTTGGATAAAGTGAGGCAGATTTATTGAATCCAGTGGAGTCTTTCCCTTTCATAGAAGAATTTTGCTTAATAGAATGTAAAAAAAAAACATGAAAGAAAGGAAAAAGAAACAAAAGCTAAGTGTGATAGTGAACTGCCAAGGTGTATTTTAGCCATTTTCTTTCCATGTAAATTTATGGTTCGTCCTATTTTTCTTCCAACTTCACTATTACTCTTTAGATTATGAGATTTTCACCAGGGGTAGGCTGTTTATCCTCGTGACCCTTTCTGTGTGCTGTGTAATGCTCCAGGACCTCTCTGATTCCTGCTCTAAGGCCTGATAGGATCTGTTGGGATCTCTGTAGGACAGGCTGCAACCTCTCCAGTGCGAGATCACCCATCAAACACCTTCCACCTCCTTATCAATACAAACTCACCTTTATCCTCAGCTGTGTGCCCCAGCTAGAGACTTTAAACTTTGATTCCTTCTAATTTCAACATTCATTTAGGATTTGGGAAGTTCCCTGTGGACTAACTCTCAGACTTCTCTTTGCAGGAATCAGCAGTTAATTTCCAATCTGAATGTTTACCCCAAACAAACTTTAGCTGGTGCATCCTGGAAACTCCAAATGCTTGTCAGTGCAGCTTAGGAAGCAGCACAGCAGGAGGAGCCTAGTTATGAAACAGATATGTAATAATCAGCATGGAACACGGAGAAAGAGAGAGTAATAATAATAAATTGAATTTAATTAGTTCTCCTCTGGTCTTCATTACCTCTATCACCATCTTTGGCTATTGCAGTTCATCAAGGATAAGCACAGATGCTGCTGCCACTTTCTACATATTTAAAAGACAAAGTCCACTCTCTCCTCTGCCTTAGACATTTCCTCTTAACTCCCTCATTCATGACACCATCCAGTTTAAAATGACCCTTCTGTGTTACAAAATTCACTGTAGCAGCAGACCAGCCTCTGCCACAGTTGTCCTCTCTCTCATTATTAGTAAGCATTTCCTGGGCTATTTCTGCTGCCAGTGTCTTCCTTACAGCTCTGACTTTATCTTTGTGTCCCATTTGTTCTGACTCATTTCAAACATAAGTTGAAAACAGCTCATCTCTCCCTGGCTCCTGCCTGTTAATTTCTCCTTCCCTCACTTATAATTTAGCTGTAACGATCTTATTTAACTCGAGACCATTTCATGGGTGCAATTGGTATGAAAGGCTCTGCATATTGTAGTAGGTAGGCAATTTGTCATGGAGTACATCAGCTAATGAGCACTTTGGTTCTGATTGGGCTGAGTGGCTGAGGACAAGCTGTGTTACCAAACCTCTCTTTTTATGAAGATTGAACAACATGTTCCTTTACTCCACGGCAGAAAATGCTGAAAAACCAAACTGTCACGTTGTCTTTCTTTCTGTTGTCTCTGCATGCAGATTTGTGAGTGTGTAGCTCCTACTGACACACAAATCACTGAACAATGTAAAAATCTTCCATAATGAAGCCCCGAGATCTGTCGCTGGTGAAGGTTGTAGTGTCACTCTGGGACTTGTTGACAAGCTCTGAGGAAAGAGATGGATTCTCAGGAGTGAAAGAGCTAACATCTATCAGCCATAATTGAGGAAATTAATAGCTTTGTGAAGCCTCTTCTTTGGTTAGGATGCCATGAAATGACAATAAACATGGCCGAGTTTCACTTGCAGCCTCCTCTTGCTTTTTTATTTTTTTCTTTCCACTGCTGTGTACAACACACAATGACTGAAACAGAGGGAACCTCTACAGAACCAGCAGCAATTTCAGCAATGAAACACACGTGTAAAAGGTGAAGGCTGAAGCATGTTTATCATCCCCTCTGAAGGAGGGGGAGAGGGAGGAAATTTGAAGGAAGATTTTTTTGCATTTGGATACCACAAATATTGTCTCAGTCACAGGAGGAATCAATAAGGATCCAGTGATGGGATCTGGAAACTCTGTCTTAGAATCACAGAATCATTGAGGTTGGAAAAGGCCTCCAAGATCATCAAGTCCAACCTTTAATGGAACACCAGAACATCCACTACACCATACCCCAAAGTTCTATGTCTATTTTTTTGAACACTTCCACTCCAGCACTTCCCTGGAGAGCCTGTTCCAATGCTTACCCACTCTTTCAACAAAGAAATTTTTTCTTTATATTTGACCTGAACCTCCCTTGGTGCAACTTGAGGCTGTTTTCCTTTTGTCCTATAACAAGTTGCCTGGAAGAAGATCCCTATCCCCACCTCACTACAACCTCCTTTCAGGTAGTTCCATTATACTCCACTTCCCCATCACTGGGCAGGAACTTTATGGCTCTTTTCTTCCCACCTCTCCACTATTTCTGGCCATCAATGCTTATACTGCTGCACTTCGCCGAAGGAACAAAGACTGCCAAGTTTTCTTTGAGACAGGGACTTTGCTCTGTGCTTGCAACCAGAGGAAAAAAATCTTAGGAAGAAAGTTCAGTAGACTCCACTGGAGAAAAGGAGGCCGAGGGGAGACCTCATTGCTCCCTACAAATACATGAAATAAGGTTGTAATGAGATGGAGGTCGGTCTCTTCTCCTGGGTTACAAGTGACAGGACATGAGGAAATGGCTTCAAGTTTCATTGGAGAAGTTTGGGATAGATATTAGGAGAAATTTCTTTACGGCAAGGGTTGTAAATCACTGAAACAGGCTGCCCATGGAAATGGTGGAATCACCTTCCCTGGAAGTGTTAAAAAACCACGTGGATATGACACTTGAGGACATGGCTTAGTGGTGAACACAGTAGTGGTGGTGGTGGGTTGATGGTTGGACTTGATCATCTTAAAGGCCTTTTCCATTTTTAATAATTCTGTCATTTTATGCTTCTAAGAACCAGGAATTGGGTTATTTGCATTCCCATTACCAGAAGAAAAGAAAAACCAGTTTGAGTCTGTAATTATTGTCAGTTCTTGGTATTTTGGACAACTCACTACTCTTGCTTGGTTTGTACTTTGAAGTGTAACAATGGTAGCAAATTGTTGTCATCCATGTCTTTATAAAGGACATGGAAACTGGATACAGCCAGGGTGAAGGTGCTGCTGCAGGATCAGGATCACGTTGTTATTTGGAACAAATCCGTACATCTCAGTACTCACCAAACTGAGTTTTACTTGTAAACACAGATAACAAAATGGGGCCTGAATTCAGCTCCAAATACCCTAATCCCCAGTGTGGCACAATATTCTGTCACACTCCCAGGAACATGCCTTAACCTGTTCTCATTTTTTGTATAAAAGAGAAAGTCATCCTAAAAAATCAATTTATCTCTTTGTCTCCCTGAAGCCTTTCCTTCAGCTTTAGAATAATATTTGCTTATTTTCCCCACCCACTATCTAGGTTTTCTTTCCTTTTGCCCTTTTTTTTCCTGAAAGACAGCAGTTTTCTGGTATTTCTCTCATTACACCATTTGCAGAGTAAAACGAGGTTGTGCTATTTACTTTTATTTTTCTAGCCTCTGAAGTATCTCAGGTCTTCCAGATCTATTAAAAATAAACCTAAGTGGGTCAGTCTTCTTCTAAGAAAATTCCTTTTCGTGGAGCTTGCCTGGATGGTTTTTAAAGCCTTTCTTCTGAAGTAAAAAGAAGGGGGGGAAAAAAAAATCTCAATTTCTCAGTGTTTTCCCAACAGAACCAAATATTTCTCACATGTCAGTCACATGTCACTGGGTCTGATCTGTGAACACTGTAGCGTTTGTTAAATGTTCTCAGTTCCTGGTTGTAAGGACAGATGAAACATTCACAGTCAGGGCTTCAGGGACACGCAGTCCCTGTGCTTGGTGGCTTCCTTTGCAATCGAGCTCCTAATTCTTCTGGGGCTGGAGGATGGTTCATTCTCTGATTTTTCTAGGTGCTTTCATTTTTTTTTTTTTTTTTTTTTCTTTTTCCCGCTCAGATTTTTAATTTATTTAGGTTTTTTTTTTTTTATTTTTNATTCTCTGATTTTTCTAGGTGCTTTCATTTTTTTTTTTTTTTGTTTTGCTTTCTCCAGCTCAGATTTATAATTTATGTAGGTATTTATTTATTGATTCTCTGGAGGAGAAAAAAACTGGAAAATACAGCAATTTAAAACACGAAACTCTCCTTGGGTCCCCAAAGTTTGTGTGCTAACAGGGAGAGGAGAGCTGGTTGATACTTAGTGCGTGCAACCAGCATTATTTATTCATTATTTAAGAATATAAATGCATCAGTTTCTATCTTGGTACCTATCAGTTTGTTCCTTCCCACATCACTTCCCACTCTGGCTGTTCCACAGCTTCACAACTCTTATGTTGACAGCCTTAGAATTTCTACTCTCCATGTCTTTGTGGTTTGTTTGCAAGAATTTGTCCTTGTGACAACTTTTTCAGTTGCTTTAAGTAGCTTGTCTCCCTCCCTGATGTTGATTCTCCTGTTTTATTCATAGAGATTGGTCATCCCCTTCCTCAGCCTTTGTTCTCGTGGTCTGAACCAGCCACGGTTAGTGCAAAAACACACACACACACGCTCAAAATGAAACACACAATCGTCAAAACAACTCTCATGGGGTTTGAACTTGGTTTTGGTGGAACAAACAGCCTCGTCAAAATCTCCCAGGACACAGAGCAGCTGTAAGACTTCGCGGTTCTACTTTTTGAGAGTGATATTGCACCTTTCAGGCCGCCAGAAGCAGTAGTGACTTTTACATAGTCAATTGGAATACTTTCTTCTGACATCAGTGCAATCAGATCCAGTTCCTCTGGGGAAAATATCATTAATGTGCAGAAAAATGAAGAAGTTACAGGTTAAACTCTAGAGTGGGATGTCGTGCAGGATCTGACTGATTTTTCCTTGCTTATGGGATGTGTTAGGACAATTTAGGACTTAGCACAGGAGATAAAAGGAAGTGATGGTGCAGAAGTTTATCCATTGTTGCCCTCCTTCACAGCACTGTCATTAATTGTCACAGCACTGACTCCTGTGTAGGGGAATTGCATTAGGAAAGCCACAGGGATAATTACTAAATGGGCTGGATAGGGGCTATGCCATATAAGAGGGCTGGATCACCTCTTCTGTGAAGTCAGGCTGAGAGAAATGAGGTTGTTCAACCTGGGGAAGAGAAGGCTCCAGGGAGACCTTAGAGTCCCTTCCAGTGCTTAAAGGGGCTCCAAGAGAAGTGGAGAGGGATTTTGGACAAGGGCCTGGAATGAAAAGACAAAGGTGAATGACTTCAACAAAGGGTCAATTTAGATTTGATATTGGGAAGAAATTCTCCCCTGTGAGGATGGGGAGGCCCTGGCACAGGTCATCCAGAGAAGCGGTGGCTGCCCCATCCCTGGAAATGTCCAAGGCCAGGTTGAATGGGGCTTGGAGCAACCTGGGATAGTGGAAGATGTCCCTGCCCATGGCAGGGGGTCAGAACAACATGATCCTTAAGGTCCCTTCCAACCCAAACCATTCTGTGATTCTCTGGTTCTGATATTGGCCTTGAATGATATCCTCATTCCATGCATTCTCCAGCCATCCCTTCCAGAGGAATTCCATTGCTCATTCTCCTGTGGGTGTCAGATTTGTGCACTCATGCTTCAAAGACAAGGTGATACTCACATTTAATTCCCTACAGCAGTCCCAAGGAAGAGGAATTCTGGAGCACTCTGGCCTTCCACATTTAACTAACATTCCACTTACCTGCTCTCTGTAAGCTGGGGCTAAGCTGGAGGCCATCGTTTCCTCTGAAACCTGAGAAGTTTTTGCTGTTCTCTCAGCTTCCCTGTCAGCTTGCTCTTGGCAAAGTTAGAGTGCATGAAGAAGAAAAAAAAACCTGCCAATTATATCCTCACTGTCTGCTGCTCAGGGGGCAAACACATGTCTTATACATTATGATTCAGAATCCTGCTTGCACATGTTTGTTTTTTTTTACCAACTCTGTATTGATCTGTCAGCTAAAGGAAAAACAAAAAAGATGTGAATGAGGAGTATGGTAAAATGAAAATAGTGTTTGGGTGGTAACTCAGGGTAAAAACTTCCTCCCACAAAAGGGTGAGAAAAATTCCTAGCAGCCTTCCTTCCCAGCAGACTCAGTTTTGTCCTCATGAGGAAAAGCCACTCAAGAATATTGGTGACTAAAGGGGGTCTGTGAAATGAGGTTTCATTTATTTATTTATTTATTTATTTATTTATTTTATTATTAGGTTTTATATGTGAGTGGCTTCCTCTTGACTCAGAATCAGAAGAAAAATCCATTTTCATTTGACTTAGATTCATTGTTTGCTTCTGGCCTCCAAAAATAGCACGCTGAATCCATAATGTCCTCAGTACTCAAGGAAGGTGACATCCCAGAATCTGGCAGAAGCTCCCGAGTCAACATGACCTTTCCTTGATATGAAACCCTCCCAAAACACTTTTCTGTGTTTCTTTTTCTTACCTCCTTTAGGAAACAACTCCCAGTGTGATGCCCGTCCCTACTCTCTGTAAAGAGCAGACAAATCCAAACAATCACCTGGAATCTCACCAGTGGGAAGGAATCAGATGCTTCTGATCTGGGAGTGAACCCAGCAATATGGACAATGGCAGGGATGAAACATGGGGATGAACCCTAAAATGGTGGTTGCTGCACTCACAGGGAGGTGCTGATACTGCTGAAAGAACAGCAGGGCTCTATTTTGTCACACTCCCTTTTGTCCTTTCCTTAGCAGATTTCCTACATCAAGCTAGAAGCAGTCATCTGGCACCAGAGCTGTATAAATGGCAGAGAAATTCCCCATCAGCTATTTTTGGGAAAAATCAATTCTCTCTGTATTGAAGAAGCCCTGAGCTTGCTAAGCTCCCTACCTTTTAACCGCAAATTACTCTAAATATTTTTCTCTTATCATCAGTACAGCACAGGGAAGCAAATCCAGTCTGAAGCTGAGCTGGTAAATTTTCAAGCCAGTTGTAGCCAGGTTTTTTATTAATTTGATTTTACCCATGCGTGCAAAAGCCAGACTGTCCTGAAAGCCATGGAAGTTCAGCTTTGATGCCCAAAATGGTCTAAACCCAACCATCTGGTGAGGATTTATGTCACCTACTGTATCCTTGGGAAGGGATGGATGCTGGCACTCCTGCCAGATGCTCTGTTGCTGGTGACCTAAAAACAAGCAGCCATGAGTTTTTCTGCCATAAGGTGGACAAGGAGAGGCAGGGCCAGGAGTGAGAGGTTTTGGGCCTAAACCTGAGCAGCTTGTGAGGAACGAGGCCAACAAGTGATCCAAAAGTTCTTTGTAATCAATGGGCACAATATTAACATTCAGTTTGTTCAACTTGGGCCAAATTTCATAGAGTCTTAGGATCTCAGAATGGTTTAGGTTGGAAAGGACCCTAAAGTTTATTCAGTTCCAACCCTCTACCACGGGCAGGGACACCTCTCACAAGACCAGGTTGCTCAAAGCCTCATCCAAGCTGGCCTTGGACACTTCCAGGGATGGGCAGACTACAACCTCTCTGTGCAAGAATTTCTCCCCACAGGGGTGCATCTCCTGGGGAATGGCTGTGGCACAGGAAAACACCAGGAATTGCTGTTTCCAGGCCCACCAAGCAGGCCTTGTGCAACCTGCTTGGTGTGGTACAAGACCCAAAATGTCTCTCCTTCGAACTGCTGTTGTAATTTCCGTCAGAACCGTGCTTCTGACTTGGCACACTGAGCTTTGCACAATTTATGGCAATATTTCTCCCTCAATAGCTTTTTGTAGAATGTGTACAACCCATTCTGCAGACTGCTGGTTTCCTTACTTAGCATCTATTTTATGGGCTGCATTTTAAATTCTTTTAAGTGCAAGCAGTTGAGGAACAAGTTTCTGTGAGAGAGAGAGAGATCACTACTCAATCCCAATTGCCTCATGTACTGTCTGTATATTCTTTATAGGCCAAAACCTTCTCCCCCAGAGACTGCGGCATTTCAGGAGCAGACAGAGCAATCCCAGCCCATGTAAATCACTTAAAATTATAAAGTCCTGGGAGATTCTTCCATCTATAAGATGGAATGTTGGTATTGATATGACAGTAAGTTTTAGCTGAGATCGCAGACCTCTCGTACCAGGCATTACCCAAATCCAGAGGGAGAATTTGTTCCTGCTTCAGGAACCTTAAGTTGTAAACATCAGTATGAGATAAAGGATGGGGGAATAAACAAAGGCTACTGCAGAAGATGCATCTACCCTGTCAAATAACTCCCACACCCTGGTTCCCTGATCATCCACATTGCAGAAATATTAATTATCTGCTTTTTTTTTTAATTTGTGTGANTACCAGGCATTACCCAAATCCAGAGGGAGAATTTGTTCCTGCTTCAGGAACCTTAAGTTGTAAACATCAGTATGAGATAAAGGATGGGGGAATAAACAAAGGCTACTGCAGAAGATACATCTACCCTGTCAACTCCCACACCCTGGTCCCTTGATCATCCACACTGCAGAAATATTAATTATCTGCCTTTTTTTTTAAATTTGTGTGAACCAAATGGTCCCCTCCAAAGTGAAACCTGGATGACTGTAGGATGAATCCCCTTTGTGTGAATGGAAACACAGCAGGGTTAGCNAAACAAAAACCAAACCAACAAAAACCCTACACATAAAACTTGATAATTATTTCCCACTGTACTCAGCACTGATGAAGCCACACCTTGAAACCTGGGATCAGTTTTCGGGCCCATCACAACAACAACAAAGACATTGAGATGCTGGAGCATGTCCAGGGAAGGACAATGGAGATGGGGAAGGGGCAGGAGCACAAGGCTGATGAGAAGTGGCTGAGGGAGCTGGGGGGGCTCAGCCTGGAGAAAAGGAGGCTCAGGGGGCACCTTCTTACTCCCTAAAACCACCTGACAGGAGCCAGGTGGGATCCATCTCTTCTCCCAGATGACAAGTGAGTTGTACCAGGGGAGGTTTAGATTGGATATTAGGAAAAATTTCTTCAGGAAAAAGGGTGGTCAGGCATTGGAACAGGCTGCCCAGGGTATTGGTGGAATCACCCTCGTTTGGAATGTTCAAAAGGCCTGCAGATGTGGTGCTTGGGGACACAGTTTAGTGGTGAACCTGGAAGTGTTGGGTTAATGGTTGAGTTTGATGATCTTGGAGGTCTTTTCCAACCTTAATGATTCTATGATTTCATATATTGGAGCTATGGAGGCACCACAGTTTGACCAAGGACCTGCCTGATCCATTTCAGAGGATTCAATCCAGGAGAAGGAAGATAAAGCTACTCTGCCCTTTGTAGTCAAAGTCCCAGAGCAGACATTTTTTAGCTGTGTAAATATAAACAGAAGATAATCCTCTGACAGAAAAGTTTATTCAACTCCCAGTGTCTTTCTCCCAGCTCCAGCTTCCTTGCCACTGAGCCCAGCATGGGGAAAAGGGTTTGAAGGGAAGATTTAAGTCTAACTTCTTCCCAAGGGGTGATGACAACATGATCAGAGCACGTTGAGTGGTGGTGACAGGAGCAGTGGGAACATGGAAACATGAGAACAAAAAGGAGCCTGTCACAAAGATTTGGTTATGCTTCTCCACATCCCATATATGCTCCCAGCCCCAAGGCCTTATAATTCTGTGTGTGTTTAGGGTAAGGTCTTCACTTTGGATCAGATGGTCTTCTGCAAAGCCCAGAAATTACTCAAAATGCCCCAAAATGTTCTGTGATGGATCAGATTTCCTGGCCCTCTGTACCCAGCAGCTTGCTGTAGATCCTGGCTGAAGACTTTGAAGGTTTTAGTGGGTGTGCTGGGATGAGATGGTCTGTACTGTGTGAGGGCTTTGCTTAAACTCTTGAAATACTGTAAGAGGCTGCACCAGCAAAGGATAAAACTTGGTTGGATGGGTTTTTTCTGATACTTGTGGAAGCCTAGTAGGAAATCTGGGATGTGTTGCTGCCAGAAGAGTTAATTATGTGCCTCATGGTGCTGTATTATTATTATTTGTAATAAAACTTTATTTCAGATATATGTGAACCATGTAGCCATGCACATGAGATAGATGCTTCTCTTCCTTGCTGTTAATCTCATTTCATTTAATTAATTTCATTTCATTAATTTCATTTGCCTTTCCTTACAAGAAGAATTCACACTTGTAAAACAACTTCCATCTGCCTCACCTGCTTATTTAAGATGCAGAGAGATGAGGTTTTCAAACCTTCACAAAACAAAAGCATAAGTTGTAATTTAGGAAATCTACTCAGTAATCTATGGCAGAAAATGCTTCTCTCTCCTTTTCTGTCTCCTGTCCTACTCTCACAGGGCTGTGCTGTCTCAGTTATCCCAGCTTCTCTTCCCACTATCCTTTCCCTCTCTCATTTCCCTGGCTTTCCTTGTGCCAATCACAATTCTGCTGTGCTGCTACCCCAAATGAAATAGCTTGTTCCTTCTCTTTCTCTTTCTCTTTCTCTTTCTCTTTCTCTTTCTCTTTCTCTTCTCTTCTCTTCTCTTCTCTTCTCTTCTCTTCTCTTCTCTTCTCTTCTCTTCTCTTTTCTTCTCTTCTCTTTTGTTCTCTTCTCTTCTCTTCTCTTCTCTTCTCTTCTCTTCTCTTCTCTTCTCTTCTCTTCTCTTCTCTCTTCATTTTTTCACAAGGTCTCCCAAGCTTCTGATCATTTTCTTTACCTCTTCCAGCCTCCTCCTCCCCTTCTACCTACTGTATTTTATTTCATGGCACTTCATTTCATTTAATTTCAATTTTGAGGCAGTACAGTGAAACTTGAGCACAATATTCCAGGCGAGGGCATCTCATTAAATGCTATAATGGTGCCACTTTCACTGTTATTCTCAGTTCCATGTTTTCTGCACAATTGGATTTTCTTTTCTTTTGCAACTGCCACTATGGATGTGGCAGACATTCATGGAAATATCCATATTTGGACTCTGAATGGAAGAATTTGAGTCCCACAGAGGTTACTGCAGACACCTGTACTACAAGCTTGGAGATACAGCTCAGCAGACAAGCTCTTCACTCTTATTTTCCACAGTAACTTTTGTCTGGCTCTATAGAAATCTTAGGCTGAATTGTTTTGGTTTGTTTCATTTTCTTTGTAGAGGAAGTGGAGGTCTAGGGAAGGAAGTTTCCTCATTTCTACAAAAATAATTTGGATCTGAGTTCAGGTCAGTTCCTGACAGAAAAATATTGAATAAGCTGCTTTGTCTCACTGAGTTTTTATTCTCCATCAATAAAACAGCATTTTCTAATCTAATGTCTTATAAGGAAGTTGTTGTTGTTGTTGTTGTTGTTGTTGTTGTTGTTGTTATTATTATTATTATTATTATTATTATTATATTCACTAGGGTGGAAGCTTTCTTGAACTTCGAAAAGGTATTCCTTGAATGTTAATCAACTTTCTTGAGTCCCTCTTTCTTCCATGAGACTCCTCCCAGCAGATCTTTGACCTTTTCACTCTTCACTGCCTTAGGATTCCTGTCCTGTGTTGTAGGAGGTGCAGTGTAGATGTGATGTGAGCACAGTGGAGGCATCTTGGGCTCCAGCAGTGGGAATATGGACAGGACATTACCAAGGCACCTGCTCTAGGACTGGCCTCAGAAGCAACCACTCTGTGAGAAAAGATATGTTCACCTCTTCTTCTGGGTTAGAGAACTTGGAGACAGGAACTGGTTATGCAGTCAAGTCTAAATTAATCTTAATAAACTTCCAGTGTTGTCCATGCAAAGGATGTTCTTTGGGAACACGAGCAGGAGTATGCTAAGTTCTGTTCAGCAAGGCAGGTGGCGTCAGGGGCTGCTGCAAAGAAAGTCAAGGTTTCCAAGAATTCCGTGGTCCAGTGGAAGCAGAGATGGCAATCGGGACATTCTGGGACAGGAAGGTCTAGAACTGCTGTGTGCATAAGCCTGTATTCACACTCTATTCAAACTGACTTTATCAGCACGTAAAGGCAAATTCCTGCCAGCCGTGCATCTGGCAGGGAGATCAATTCTCCTCACAGGAGCTTTGGGTTATATTTACTCCTTGCAAGTGACACAGGGAACCACTGGCACCATGTCAACATGGATGTCTTCATGCTTAAACCCTTAAGCTCTTCAAATCTTTTCCTTCATCGAACCTCCACTGTACCTTCCCTCTTACCGTGTGTTAAACCTGTTCCCACAGCAGTTTCCCAGTTCCAGCATCAGTTTTATCCCACCTGGCACGTGCAGTTAAATCCTAAGCACAGACTATGAATTCTGTCTTCAAGGAGCCTTCCTGGCTATTCAAACAATTTGAGAACAAAGTTTATAGAAGAAAATTCCCTTCATCTCTCCTATTCCTTGCTACATATATTAGGTGTTTTTTTTTTTTTTTGTATTGTGTCAATCAAAACACAGTGGTACAAAAATATCATAGACTTGGGTTTCCTCAAGAAAGTTAGAACAGTGACTTTCTTGTTTTCCCATGTCAGCAGGTTTCAGAATGCTGATATTATGGAAATATCATGGAATCATAGAAACACAGAATGGTTTGTGTTAGAAAGGAGCTTAAACATCCTCCAGTTCCAACTCCCCACCACAGGACAGGAATCAACAGTGTTCTTTTGGCTCTTTGAAAGGAGGGGAAGTTTTGAATGAAAAAAATTCCATATTCTACTGTAAATCAGTAGAATAAGAGAAAATATTTATCCATATCTATAAATTTAGAGATTCTGTTCAACCATGAGCAATAACCCTGTGCAAGTGCCAACGTCTCCTACACCTTTTCCCTTCATTCACCAAAGAGGCACCAGTTAAGTGTAGAATATCTGCAGGCAAGAATATTTATCTTGATCACCTGCAAAGTGGGAGTGTTCTCCTTATTGACTCTTTGTACTCCACTATCCCAATGGCAGGAATTTATATCCTTCTGTGTGGGAAAAGGCTGGAATATAGTTTCCTTTTTTTTTCCATGACCAGGACAGTCAGATTAAGGAGGGAAAAGAAGCGTATTTGAGCAGCAGCCCGAGTTACACACAATTAGAGGCAAAGTCAAGTGTTTACCTCAGAGCTCCCCAGCAGTCCTTGGCCTCTGGTCTTCCCTCATCTGCTCCTGTTGTTCCAGTTCTTCCTTATTTCTGATTCCTTCCTACCTGTGCACCTCCTTTTGTCCCAGCTGAGTAAAAATGGAGCTTATCTGATGATATATTTTGCCAAGTAAACCTATTTTTAGGGTAGTGTGGGCTATTGGGTACAATGTGAAAATGCAGAGAATGGAGTGCATAAGGCAGGAAAAAAAGTGAGAGAGCATCATCCTGTTTATTCAGTTCCTGCTGGAATTGTCATCTTTAGCTCCCATTAGAAGTTCCCAGTTAATACAGGAAAAAGGAATACTAAAAGGAAAGAGGTTGTTAAACCACAAGTTGCTTCACTGATTTCTTGTCTTGATCTCCATTTAGCTCTGAAAAAATGTGTTTTTTCTAACCTAGAGATCCTGTTTTAATGCTCAAATACCTCAGCCCAGACCCTTAATTTTTACAAGATATAAAAGTTGTTTTATACCCAACTGCTTACACATTTAAGCCTCTGAATCCCTCAGCTGGTTTTAATGCCACTCTGACAATGAACAGGGCTAATTCAAGATCTGTTCTTACATTTATAGCACCATAAAGAATGTTCGGAGTAAAGACTTCATTTGCATACATCATAAAAATAAACAAAATAATTTGCATAAAATCTGTGCATGGAGCAGTGCTTTGGCTGAGTGAGGAGTCTTGGGAAATATATTTGTAAGATGAGAAAGAGATGGGGGAGAAGAAGATGACTTTCCAGGCATAGGAAGGCGTTCATGGAATAGGATGCTCTGCTTCTTTAGGTTGATAAACCCTTGGATATTTGCAGTTTCAAGGCAGACACGAGCTATAGAGATCCCTGGGAAGCCCTTGAGAGGTGTTAGGTGATTGTGGCAGCTTCTCTGGGTTGAAAGTGATGATTGGTGGTTTTCCCAGTCAAGTCCAGGATTGTACTGGTCTGGCCAAAGCTCAGGAGAAATCCCAGTGATTGGTTATTAACATTTATCACACATCATTTTCCATCTGTGTCGGCATCCCCGGTTTCTCTGTGGTGTGATTCAATATTGCTGAAGTGAGTTGCCTGCCCTGGAACTGCACTGATTTATTCTGCAAGGTGACAATCTGGGACAGTGGCATGGTGTTGTGGCCATTAAGGATTTTCTGGAATTTCACACCCAGAGCATGGAAAATTACCCCAAAAGCCTCCTCTGATGGTGTTCATCTTAGCCATGGTTGCATCACTTTTTACTGCCATATCTACTTTTATTTCCCGCCCCCCGCCCCAGAAAATAATTAAATAATTTTGCTTTATGTTTTCATTACTTCTGTTTGCAAGGCTTGTCTTTCATGGTGCTCTGCTTGGAGAAAATTTGAAGCCAGAGGAGCATGAATTTAAAAGACACTGAGCAAAACCAGCTTTCTACAGCTTTTAAGAGTGCTTGGCCACTTTCCTTTTTTTGGGGGGCTTTGAATATATTATTACAAATCTTCCCAGCTCCCCAAGACTTTCAGATAGAATGCTTTGGGTTGGAAGGGACTTTAAAGATTGTCTCATTCCAACCCCTGGCACTGACATCTTTCACTATCCCAGGTTGCTCCAAGCCCCATCCAACCTGGCCTTGGACACTTCCAGGGATGGGGCAGCCACAGCTTCTCTGGGCAACTTCTTCCAATTCCTCATTACCCACACAATAAAGAACTTATTCCTAATATCCAATCTAATTTCCTAATTTCCCAGTATCCAATCTGATGTCTGTGACTCTTCACTGTAAAATCGTTGTCAGAGACTGTGCTGCACTCAGAAACAGCCTGAAAGGTGCTGTGCAAATAGTACAAAAATAAAGGTCTTGAGAGCAAAGTGAAGTACCCTAAAGAGCTATGTGGCAGCTTGTGGCTGTCCTGAGGTCTCCTGCCATCCACCTAATGAATGTAAACCAAAATTGCTGCTGGGATGGAAGAGCCTCAGGAAATATTTGAGTCCTATGCTTGAGTAGTTATGTCTAAAACCGGGGTGATTAGCTGGTGCTGTGGGGAAAATGGCTCAATACACATCAGGATTTCACAGCCCCCTCTCATCCTGCCTGATGTAAAGGCTGATGGATCCAGGAGACACAATAACACGTAGAACTTACCCATGGAACCTACTGACAAAGCAGCCCACGGGGAATGCAGGTCTAGTGCCTGTCTGCCCACAAGGCCACTGCCACTACAGCCAGGTCCTCCCTGTGGAATCAGGGGAGGGAAAACTGCTTCCTGCACCATCATTAGCTGAAAATGTTCACCTGCATTTCACAGGCTTAATTAATAATGAAGTCTGTGTTTGCCTCTTCACATTTCAGTAGTTGCAGAAGACTCTGTGTTATTAGAAATCCCAGAGAAAGCAATTTGCAGGATTTCAAGTTTCTACTTGTCTTGGCCCAGATCTTCGTGCAAAGACCCCTCCCTGCCACCCTTTGCCTTGCAATCTGAATGACAAGGAACGTGCCACACTTCACAGGCTGGGAGCGTGCAGTGTCAGCTCCACACAGACACAGGAACAGCCTCATTTCAACGGAGAAGTAAAAAAATATACGGCTTGACATTCAGTTTTAACCCATTAGTACAAACCAGCTTGATTTTGGCTGCAGCAGCTGGGACTGGTATCTTTTAAAACTAGAGGAGCATTTAAAAATAATGGGGTGTTGTCCCCTGCTTCTGCTCCCCACCATCAAACAGGTTTGGGTCCCAGGTCCCCCAAACAGACCAAGTCCAAGCCCTGGGTCTCTGAGTTCCTTGCCTGACCTGTGGTTTCTTTTTGCTTTAAACCTGTGGTTTCTTCTTGCTGAGATCTTGGTGCTGTTGAGGGGAATGTCCATGAAGAATATGATGAAAACCAAAAGGGGTGAAAGCAGGGGAGGCTGCAAAGGGCACTTTTGGTTTGTGGGCCCTGTGGATTTATAAGGCTTGGGAAAAAATTCAAGCCATGCATAGCAAGTTATTCATAGAATCATAGAATCTCAGTCTGGAAGAGACCTTAAAATCACCAAGTCCAACTGTCAGCCCAGCACCACCACCACGTTCACCACTAACCCATGTCCTCAAGTGCCATATTCACGTTTTAGGAACACTTTCAGGGACTGTGAACCTTCCCTGGGCAGTCTGTTCTAGGGCTTTACAAACCTTTCCGGGAAGAAATGTTTCCTAATATCTAACAGAAACCTCCCCTGGTGCAACTTGAGGCCATTTCCTCTCATCCTGCCTCCTGTTACTTAGGAGAGGAGACTTGGCACGTACCACATTCTCTTATACGGGCCAGGAATTTTGTGCCTGGAAATCGAAATGTTTCTCACGGTTTATATATATATATATTTTTTTTTTTTTTTTTCTTGGCCAGGAGTGGTATCTTTTCAGCTCTGAAGCAGAATCCCGTGCAGCTGATGGCCAGCACGGCGGTAGGATGAGCAGGGCAGGCAGTTTGGGTGCGGTGCTGGCGGCACCAGGCAGTAATTTATCCCGTATTGCGCAGCGGGGCAGGAGCAGCTAATGAAGTGCTACCTAAGTAAATACTCATTTGTGCGGCTCCGATTAAACCTTTGGAAGCATTTCCAGCGGAGCACGAGGCGCTAATGAATCTCATTATTACAAATTGCCAGGCAGAGCCAGGTGCCCGGGGAGGCTTTGCCATCAGCCCTGTGCAGCCGCAAATCCTGCAGCCGTAACTCAGCCTGGGCAGGGCTCACACCACAGAGGAAAGATTCCCTGAGATAAGCAGCGTACCTCCCTCCTCTCCTCTCCTCTCTGCCTGTCATCCATAATATTTTCAGCCTTCAGTCTCTTCCTTCCCAACCTCACTTTTACCACCTATGCTCACATCGCCCTCCCTCCAGGATTAGTTCTTTAATTATATTTTTTAGCTCTTCTTTATTTGTATTTAATTATTTCTCTTTATTCCTTCTTTCTTTTTCTTTCAGAGCAACCTGGTCCAGGGGAAGGTGTCCCTGCCCACAGCAGGATATTGAAATAGATGATTTTAAGATCCCTTCCAACCCAAACCCTTCTATGATTCCAGGATGCCTATTTTTAAAAGTTTTTCTGCCCCTCCTTCTCCATTTCTGCTTAACCATACCAGAGAATCAGAGAACAAGAATATCCAGAATAATAGAGATCATTCTTTGTCCAGTTCTCCTGGCTTTTTTTCCTAGAGATAATGCAGGAATAATCAAGCCAAATAAGATCAGTCTGTGAGGTTTTTATCACTTTTTTTTTCCTCTTTTTCACCTTATTAATATTGCAGCTGTTGTACTCTATAATCTCATGCATTAGCTTCACCCAGGCACGCAGCTCTGTGTTGATTCGTTTATTTTAATCAAAGTTTCGTCTCCTGATATTTTTCCCTGTCCAGGCTGGAACAGAGAAAATGANGAGTGCCATATTCACGTTTTAGGAACACTTTGGGACTGTGAACCTTCCCTGGGCAGTCTGTTCTAGGGCTTTACAAACCTTTCCAGGAAGAAATGTTTCCTAATATCTNCACACACACAAATCATTAATATTTGACCTCTGAAAAGAACTCATTTATTAAACATTTTTTTCATCCCTTCAGGGTATTCAGAGACACAGTTTCTTTGTGTGTTACTTTGACAGTAATACTGGAGCATTTCCCTTGGGCTTCTCTAAGTGATCTCAAGTGTGCACTAATAGCCCTTTGCCTTTGGCTTTTATGAGTATAACACACACTCAGTCACAGGATCCCCTTTGGGTGATGTGAGGTTGGGGGGGGGTTTTAGGTATGAGGATATGTTTGTTTGTTTGGGTTTTTTTAATTTTTTTGTGTTTTCTGAGGTTTTGCTCTTGGTTTGGTTTTGGTTTTTTTTTGGATACTTTACAAGAAGAGGGTTTGTCATGTTTCAGTGTGAGGTATTGGAGCCTTCTGCTGCAGCTCTGGGGTTTTAACAGATGGAGATTATTAAGCCTTCATATAAATATATATAAATATATATATATATGTATATTTCAGAGTATTTCAGAGTTTAAAAGGATTGATTGCCATAGAGCAAGATGCTAAATGCTGGCTGTTGGATTTCCTCATCCTGAAGCGTGTTCTCCTCCTGATGGTAAATGGCTCCAGAAAGATGTTGACAAACTGATCCTCCACTTCTCTCATTCTGGGTGACAGATGCCCTTAGAGACAATTTAGAGATTGAAAGGCCTGGAAGAACATGTTAAAGAAAATTAAAAATCCAATCAAAACAACATAATAAAATCAAGAACCAGAGTTGCAATGGCTACAGTGCTCACTAAACCTTCATTGGGGGTGTTTCAACACGCTGTTTGTCAAAGTTTAACAGAAGAAATCTTTTCCACACCTGGGTGGAAAATGGGGTGTTTCTGGTAAAAGAGGACGTAGGATCATATTGTGAAGTGTTGTAAGTGGGATCATGTGGTAGAATTCCAGAGTTTGTGCATCACTGGGAGTTTAAAAATGTTAGAACTGGTAATTTCCACAGCTTGAAGGTGAAACATTGACTGTGGAGCAGTCCCTGGTGTTCAGGGCAGCATGGGATGTGGGACATTGTTAGTCCTCAGGTGTTAGATGATGTCAATAGACTTTTTGTTTTGGAGTGGGCAAAGATCTGGGACTCTGGGGGAGGGCTGGATAGTTTCGTCATAGAATCATAGGATTATAGAGGCTTAGAATATGCTGAGTTCAAAGGGACCCACAAAAATCAACCAAGTCCAACTCCTGGTCCTGCACAGGACAACCCCAATAATCCCACCTGGGCCTGAGAGCTTTGTCTGAACACTTCTTGAGCTCTGTCAGCTTTGGGGCTGTGACCATTGCTCTGGGGAGCTGTTCCAGTGCCCAACCACCCTCTGGGTGAAGAATCTTTTCCTGATATCCAACCTAAACCTCCCCTGACAAATCCAGGCTATTCCCTCAGGTCCTGTTGCTGGTCACCAGAGAGAAGAGATCTGTGCTTGCCCCTTCTCTTCCCCTCACAAGAAAGTTGCAGACCCCACTGAGGTCTCTCCTCATTCTCCTCTTCTCCAGGCTGAACAAACCGAGCAACCTCAGCTGCTCCTCATACTTCCCCTCCAGACCCTTCACCATCTTTGTAGCTCTCCTCTGGACTCTCTCTAATAGCTTTATATTCTTCTTATTTAGTGGTGCCCAAAAATGAGCACAGTGCTCAAGGTGAGGCTGTCCCAGTACAGAGCAGAGCAGGACAATCACCAGTTCATCCCGGTATGGATTCATATCCTCTCCTCTGCTCCTCTCAAAAGCTCTTTGCCTTTATTATATGAAGTATCTGGACAAGCTGTAGATAGATGAGACCCAGGGGATCTGCATTTACCCCTGCAAGTGTCCACCTTTCCACCTTGTGCCACTGCCCAGATAAAACCCCAAACTCAGCCTAGTTTTCCTACAAGACCAAAACTCTGCACTGCCTGGGTCATGAGGCAATTCCTGGGGACTGGAGTCAGTGTCTTTCCCATTCCAGAGCTGCCCAGCCAACCACATGCCCTGTCTTTAAGGGGAAAAGATCTGTGTGCAGCTCTGAGCCCCTGAAGCAGCAATTAGCAACGATTTCTGAGTTTTCTTGGTTAAACTCTCATTGTATCTCACCAGCCCACTCCTTCCCTCCACCCCATCCCTCCACAGCCAGTTCCTTCTCGAGATCTATTAATATCCTGTGATTTACCTACACACAAAGAATGTTACTTTCTGATTCCCACCGGGCATATGGAACAGATGTCTCTTTTCAAGGGATTTTTCAGCAATTGCAAATAATGCAGTGTAAATAAGTTTTCCAAGACCTTCAATTATGCTCATTAGCTTGATGCTAATGAGAGATGGGATCAAATATAAATCCAGCAGCCTATAAATTTGGGGATGAAGAGGCTTGCTTAGGTCCACAGCTTTAACAACTGAATGTGGGACCAGCACAACAAGGCACTGGAGATATTTGAGGCAAAGCTCCTCAGGATTTTACTGGGAGCTTTGCACGAAGCAGGATCGTGACTCAAACTCTCGTATTTTTACCCCAGACATTGCATAACTTAGTCTTGCTTGTGCCTTTAAAGGGGCTGCTATTTTAGACCCTCAGGGGAGTAAAGCCTTCAAGGAACACCCTTTTTCAAGGGAAGTCACGGGGTAACACAAATGTTAAGGTTCTGCTTCTGGGGAGAGAGGATATTTTTAGCTGTTGGGTACTCAAGCATTTTTAGCTTCACATGCATCAGGTGCTTTAGATCTGGAGACTGCAAGTCAAATGTCTCAGAGCCCTCCTGGTTAGAATTTTGGGGAAAAAAAACCACAACAAACCAACAAAACCATGAAATCCTCGACAAAACAGAAGCCGGCAGCCTTATCTGTTTTTTTGGTAGTGCTGCTTTGATTCATCAGGACCACTTTTGCAAGCTGATCCTTGCAATGCCATTTCTTCTTCACAGGAAAAATCTCACAATAATGTAATTTATACCCACATTCATGCATGTGTGTATCTTCTACCATGAATATTTTTTGCTCTAAAGATTAGAAATATTGCAACAGAGCAGCTTCCTCTGTGTCTGGTTTTTAGTAAGAACAAGGGAGAAGAAGGGGATGATGGACAGAGAAATGCGTCAGCCTTCACAATTTCACTTCTTCAAGGAGAACAGGTCCACTTGGCCAGCCCAAAGGTGTCTCAGGGTTGCTCAGTACAACTGACATGTATTTAATATGCTGATTTTCTGTTGTTGGATCTTCGCTGGAGCTGCAGAGGAGATGAGGCAGGATTAAATACATCCCAGAGAGATAAAAAAGGTATGTCTAGCGCAGGAATGCGAAGCAGCCTTTGAAGTCTGTGGGAGGTATGACTGTTTCCTCCAGCTCAGAATTTGTATCAGATCATTGAATTCTTTTCAGAACTGTACATTAACAGATTTTTTTAATGGTGAAGCTTTAAGCAAGTCAATGAGCAGTCTGTGGCAGAACTGCTGTGTTACACTTCTGCTCTCTGTGTCAAGATCAATAATAAATCACCAACTCTACTCCTCAGTGTAAAGGGAAAGTACATTTGTCCCAGAAAACGATCTGTCTAGCAGAGGAAACCTTTTTTTTTCCTCCTCCCTTGATATATATTTAGAATAGATAGATAGGTGGATTTTATTTTAGTAGAATTAGGTCTCCCCACACATCCATAATAGATGTAAAACTGAGCAAAGGGTTGTTAATTCAGGAGGATATTCTGTGACCACATCCAACAATGAAAGGCATCCTGGAAAATTCCAAAATGTGTTTTTAAATATCATCATCCAGCGCTAGGTGCCCAAATTGACTTTAGAAGTACATTGTTGTTATTAGGAGTTGCTATAATAAGCAGAATCAACCAGCAGCTATTTCCTGATGGGGTTTTATAATTGCTTGTTGGATATTTCCGGGTTTTGGCTCAGAGCCTTTTATTCTTGTTGTTAACAGGAAAAAAAAAGTGTAATAACCAGTAGCTGCAGCCTACTGTGGAGGACACTATCCAAGTTAGGAGAATATGTAATGAGCAGCTTTGATTCACATTCTCTTACTCTTTAGAAAATAATTCTAGTCTTTAAAAGGCTCCATGCACCACTTAACTCAGTAATTGGCAAGAGGGGATGGAAATACAACATTCTGCAAGCAAAGTTGCACATTTCAGATTACTCTGTGAGGAGAGAAGGCACTTTTTTGTCATTTATTCATAACTTCTTTCCAGCACTCAGTTACCATCTGATATCAGGCTGCTGGCCGAGTCTTGCTCTGCCTTGCATGGACGGAGGGTGCCTTTGTGATCTCTGGGGTATTTTGCAGGCACAGACACTTGGGATTCTTCCATGCTGTGTTTTAAGAGAAAGACTGGGCAGGAATTAAATGATTTCATGGCAGGATAACGCAGATAATAAAAGAAAGACATGGAGCTCCTGGAGCAGGTCCTGTGGAGGGCTGCAAACGTGGTTAGGGACTTGGGCATCTCTCTTATGAGGAAAGGCTGAGGGAGCTGGAGCTGTTCAACCTTGAGAAGAGACTGAGAGGGGACCTCATCCCTGTCAGGGTCTGCAGGGAGGGATCAGAGCAGGGACCAGGCTCTGCTCTGTGGGGCCCAGCAGTGGCACAAGAGGAACGGGCAGGAACTGATGCCCGGGAAGTTCCACCTGGACATGAGGCAGAACTTCCTTGGAGAGTGACCAAGCCCTGAACCGAGACCAGAGAGGGTGTGGAGTCTCCCTCACTGGAGATATTCCAGGACCATCTGGAAACACAATCCTGTGCCCTGTGCTCTGGGATGAGCAGGGAGGTGGGACCAGGTGACCCCACTGAGGTCCCTTCCAGCCTGACCCATTCTGTGATCCTGTGAGTCTGTGAAGTCACAGTGAACATGAGGCAAAATGAATGAGAGAGATCCATCCAAACAAATGAAAGCATTTCGGTATAGATAAACGTAAATCCAAATAGCAAATGGAAAGGAGAGGATAGGGGAGGAAAGAAAAAGAGAAAAAGAGAAAGAGAAAGAAAAAGAGAAAGAAAAAGAGAAAGAAAAAGAAAAAGAAAAAGAAAAAGGAAAAGGAAAAAAGAAAAAGAAAGAAAGAAAGAAGAAGAAGAAGAAGAAGAAGAAGAAGAAGAAGAAGAAGAAAAAGAAAAAGAAAAAGAAAAAAAAGAGGGAAAGGCAAGGCAAGGCAAGGCAAGGAAAGGAAAGGAAAGGAAAGGAAAAAGAAAAAGAAGAAAGAAGAAAGAAAAAAGACATCATGCAGTGTAACTTTAGTTGTCACTTTTTTTTTCTCCCAGACACAGGATTTTCTACCAAAATGCAAAGCACAGCAGATCCTCATTCATGTTGCTTTCTATTTTTTTTCAGCAAGGCTAAATTTCAAAGGAAATCATCTGACCTTAAAAGTGTTGTTGTGCTCTGCCAGTCTCAACACAGCATTTACAGTAAAACTCCCAGGTACTGAAAGCAAAGCCCCCGTAGCCCTCACAGGCTCTCTCACTTTACTTAACCTTCCACAGTCCTCCAGAAGTCTGGGCTCCAACAAGAGCATTTTTAAGGTACAAAATTTTGCTTTCTAGTTCACTGAACGCGCGAAGAGCTGTTTGTTGACATTATCTGCCCTGCATCTTCAGGGGAGACAGCGAGTTATAAGTGGAGAGGTTTGTGAAATTCACTTCCAAAAGTCAGAGAAGCAAACAAGCAGAGACAGAAAACATTCCTGATGGGACTAAGTTCAATATTACAAAACAGAGAGGAAAAAAAAAATCAGAGAAAATGAATGCATGGTGGGATTTAAAACTACAATTTAATTAGTTTCTCCAATACTCGCATATTCTTTATGGAGAGTTTAATTATGGTGAGATTATTAATTTGTTAAATGATTAATATAGGATTATATTAAAACCGACAGATTTCTCATTACAAATATCTTGGTTTGTCTCATCTCTGCAAACTACAGTGCCAAGTCTTGGAATGGTTAAATTCTTTTCTTCCTGAATGAGAGGGAAGTTTTATATTCTTCTAGAAAAACGTGCACTATTTGTTTGAAAGCACACTTGGATACTTGGACTACAATTTGGACACTGGAATTCCATTTTTCATTGTTTAAAGATGCCACTTATATCCAGTGAATATTGGAAAAAAATCTTTACTTTTGTCTTGTTCAAATATTTTCAATGCAAATTGAAGATGCAATTCATCTGATTCACTGTGTTTGCTCTTTAATTATCCTGTAATTTCTTTGGGGGAGGTGTGACAAGATGACACTTTGTTTAGAAAAAGAAAAAAGGGTAAATTCATGTTAGACTTAGTTAATATACAAAGCTAAAATCAAACAAAATCCGAGTGCTTTTCCTCTTCTTTTTTGACAGCAGATTAACATAAGTGATGGAATTGTAATTGCTATTTGGTTTAGTCTAATCAGGCCTCAAAAATCTTACGGTAAATTACAATCTGAACTAAGTCAGACAAAATGCTGGGAGAATTTTTGCCACCTAAATTTCAGCCCGACTTCTTTAACAAATGATGTCCCACTGATTGATTGCCTCCTGACTGAAATCCATGGCTAGGCTTTCCAGGAAAACTCTGACTTTCCACTCCCCACATTGTCACAGAGTCATTTAAGGATTTCCCCTGTCAGGAAATGCCCACTCCGTTGATGTCTTGAGACCCAAGGAAGCGAAAGGTGAAGGCATTATCATCATTATTATATTGTTACCCGAATACAAGAAACACATGAAACACCATCTGGGGGGTGCCAGAGGTTTGTCTTTAAGGGACACACTTTTTCCTGAGCTCGGTTTGGAATTTGGGAGCCACAGTTTTTAATGCAGGCAGTCTTAGGTAACTTTAGCAACCCTTCTAAGCAAACATCTGCATCTTAAATTGTGCTGCTTTGTGGAGGTACTTGAGAAGGTTTTGGTAAGAGAAGTAGCCCTTTCTCTGGTGCAGGGCAAACCACTCACCTTTGGCCAGGTCAAAGGAGAAAATTCAGGGACAAAGAGGAGAATCCATAAGGCAATCTTAACCTAAATACTGGAAGCAGTGGGGAAAACGCTCCTGTGATTCTGTCCATTTTCCACTGGCCCATGCTGGTGTAGATCCCCATCTTCATGATCTGATCTATTTCCTACGTAGAATTATAGAGTTGGTTTGGTTGGAAAAGACCCTGGAGATCCTTGAGTCCAACTGTTAGCACAGCACTGCAAGGTTCACCACTAAACCACCTCCCCAGGTGCCAAATCTGCACATCTTTTAAATCTCTCCAGGGATGGGGACTCCACCTCTTCCCTGGGCAGCCTGTGGCAATGCTTGACAACCCCTTTTGTGAAGGAATTGTTCCTGATATCCAATCTAAATTTCTCCTGGTACAACTTAAGGCTATTTCACCCTATCTTGTTGCCCGTTTGGGAGCAGATCCTGACCCTCACCTGGCTCCACCCTCCTGTCATGGAGCTGTAGAGAGGGAGAAGTTCCCCCCCGAGCCTCCTTTTCTCCAGGCTGAGCCCCCCCAGCTCCCTCAGCCCCTCCTGGTGCTCCAGATCCTTCCCCAGCTCTGTTGCCCTTCCCTGGACATGCTCCAGCTCCTCAATGTCTTTCTTATCACGAGAGGCCCAAATCTGTCTCCAGGTTTCAAGGTGTGGCCTCACCAGTGCCCAGCACAAAGGGACAATCCCTGCCCTGGTCCTGCTGGCCCCACTGTTGCTGATCCAAGCCATCACATCCATTTGAAGAATTACTTCACTTCCCATGCACTTTAATGTCTTAAAAACTGGCCAAATTCCTTGGTGATCTATGTATTTAAGCTGCCCGCAGTAAGAGGACCAAAAAAAAAAAAAAAAAAGGAAGGAATAAATGTAATAACCATTGAGTGGATTATTTTCAGCCTCTAATATGGCATTGATTTAAGCCTCACAGTGAAAATACAAGTGAAGAAACACAAATGAATTTGCTTACATAAAATCCGCTTCTTATTAAAAGTGATAAGCAAGGCCTGGGAGAAACATTTATGCCATTCCTCTTCTTTGATCACTTCTTGTCTGGCTGGGCAGGACACCTTGGAGGCGACTGCCAGAGCCTCAGCAGCCTGGCAGTGGGGGATGACAGGAAAAGGGTGGGCATGTTATGGGAGGCAGGTCCACATGTCCCACCCTGCCTGGCACCCAGCAGAAGGTGGCAAAGGCATCCCCAGTGCCTGGTTCATTTTCTGTCGAGGCGTTGTGGCTTCCACCAGTGCTGGGGGATGAAGCTTTGTCGTCCTCTTTGTTGTCCCACACACCAAGCTGACCTCTGGCACTCTGCTCATTTCACCTATTTCATGGCAACCACTTCAGCTCCAATCCTTTAGCAGAGGACTGACAGTATTTTGTACCGTGCTTGGTACTCCAGACCCGTTTTTAAGTACTGCCATAAGCATGATTAACAGTATTTATTATAAGTGCACATTATATTATGCATTTTACGAGGCTTCTACACGTCCACAGCTTTTAAAACACGCATTCCAACTACAGTTCTACCTATGCCAGAACAATATGAGAATTATTACACTGCAACACAAAAAAAAAGAAAACAAATTCAATAACACTTTATTATCTGCAGATGGAGTCACAAGGGACTTTTTTTTTTTATTTAACTACAATTGCTTTCACTATAATTTCCGTCTCATCTGTCTTTCAGAGATCATATTCAGATTGTATGTGCAAGGATTACACCCCTTTATAGTGGTAGAAGGCAATGCATGGGGTGGAAACCAGAAGCTTTTAATTCTTGGACTGTTCCATATTGGAATTACTAAACTAGACACTAGAAACTATAGGTCAAAATCATGTAGCGATACGTTATCTCTGGTTTTCTGTGTAATCTGTTTTTGGAGACCAACATCCATTTGCTAAATCAGCCACAAAAATATTTATTTTTATGATAACATTCAAGAGTTTTTAGATAAGGAAATTAAGCTGATGGGATGCATGTAAAAAATCAGTGAGCTCTTTGATATATTATCACTTGGAAAGTGAATACTTAATTTGAAAAAGCTGGAGATTACAGAAAACACTTAAAAGTGGATAAAGCACTGGTTTAAGGGGAGATGCTGAGATATAATCAGTAGCTGCTGGATCTGAATTGGCAGTGCAAACTGGGACTGATCTTGTTTAGGATTTTCACAACGTGTTATTCTAGCCTGGTGCTCAGTCAGGAGGTATTGGGAGCTCAGGGGAAGAAAAGGATATCACAGAGAATACTTTACCCCTGTTAGTGAAGCTGCAAAAACATTTCCTAACAGAAAGTACCAGGTTATTCACTTAGGGACTAATAATTTTCAGTGTAAAATGGTATCACATCAGCTGAAATTGAGAAAGAAAAGAGCTTGTGCGTTCCAGGGTGGGAATAAATTATTAATGTACAGGTTCCTGAAAAGACATATGTGGCCATAAGGTGTGTTAGACAAGATATTTCTGGTGCTAAGAAGGATTATTGCCACTGTACCAGATACTGTGGGGACTTCAGTGAGAGTACTGTGCGTTGTTCTGAGCCAAAAAACGAATTTAGGGAAGAGCAAAGGTGACATGATGGGGAGAGGGGGATGTTACCTGAAGAAAGGCATTTTTACCTGCTGCAATCTGCAGCTCAGCACTGAAATGTGCTGGCTGGCTCCGTATGGGATAGCTCAGACAATGCAAATATTGGCAGTGCATAGATAAAGTTCCAGCATGGAAATTCAGCTGTTTACTTCCCAAATACCAAACCCAGGGCTCCTAAATCTGACACTTCAGTGAAGTCACTCAGAGATAAGTTTGTCTCTATACGACATGATAGCAGAGCTAATGAAGGGAAGAGAGAAACTGTTTATCCCTCAGATCACTAATACTGGAAGAACAAACACTTATACCATACCCATGAATAAATTCATGCCAAATTTGGATTAAGACTGTCCAGGGAAGACCACCTGACTCGTGTTTTGGTGGATCCTGATCAGCTGGCAATAGCAGGGGACAGGGCACCAATGCAGGTGCCTGACTCAGTGTGTGCTCCTAAAAAATCATAGGAATAAGCTCTTTCAAGAAAAGTTTTGCAGCCTCCCCTCTGCAGTTTTTAATTCAGGACTCTACACTGCTCCTGTGACAGTGCTCCCCATATCACAGAACCATAGAATCATTAAGGTTGGAAAAAATCCCCAAGATCATAAAGTCCAGCCCTTAACTTAGTTTTAGTGGTACCTGGGACCTGTTGTGGAATTATTTCTTATCACTTTCATTCCTTTATATGCCTTTAAAGTAATAATGTTGCATCATCTAAAGTGCAGTGAAATAGCCAAGAACTATGATTACACGACACAGTTCTCTTCAAGAGGAGGAGGTTGTACCGAAAAATTTAGGAAAGCGCCTTCTTCTTAATATTTTAGTTTTAACTGTTCACAGCTGCTGAGAATTGCGAATCTGTTCTGCCACCAGCTGTTCTCGAACCAGCCTAGAGAAAACACAGCTCATATCCATGAGCTTTGGATTATGTTTGGCTTGTTTCTTTGCCTCATCCAAACCCAGCACTTTTAGCAAAAGGATCAGACACCTTTTTCTTCTTTGCAAAATTTGTTCCTTTAAAAATTCATCTTACTTTCAGGGCTGTCATATCTGTGCTGTTTTTGTTTAGGACACTTATCTCTGTGTGCTTTCCCAAGCTCCCTCGTACTCAGTTTTTTTCAGATTTCAGTGCATCTCACCTGTGCATTGGATTCCATGGGTGATACTTTGAAGAAGGCCATTTGTTTTATTTAATGATGCAATTACAAAGGGATCTTGTTTATTGCATTAGTGCACACATCCACGTCAGACTTGTCTCCAGGAGAATTGGGATAATTTGTCTCATTTGGGACCAGTAACTTTACACCTCAATTATTCTGTGCTATTGCATAAGTAGCATTGCCAGGATCTCTATTAGATGGGGACACCAGGTGACTTAAGGAAATTTAATACCCTGGCATTTTCAGCTGCACAGCACTTGGTCCTATTATTAATCAAGGCTCCAGAGCCTTATTCATCTCTTGATTAAAGATTTCAGCAGAAGGGAATCATGCAAGCTTTAAGTACAGTATTTTTAATTAGGGACAAGTTCAGGGTATCACTATGCATTACTTCTTTAGTAGGTGTAATTAAAGAGCTGATCTGTAACGAGCCCACTTGGAAAAATGCTTGTCTTTAAATTCTAGCAGCTGCCTCTGAGGAAAAAAAAAAAAAAAGCAGACCAAAAGAAATGGGGAAATAAATCTATCCCTCAGAAATACAAATGGGAAATTTCCTGTGGTCACTGGGACCACCTTAAGGCTAAATATCTTTAAGAAAGGCAGGTCCAGACACGGGACACAGTATGCAGAGCACATTCAGCCTTCCCACATGCTAGCAGAGAGTGGAGAGTCACTTCAGTTTAAGAAACAGTTTATGAATTATCTGTGAAAAGCATCAGGATTTGCTGTAGCTAATTTACACCATCCAAATATGATTTGCCTGCTTTAAACTAATTCATCTGGGCTCCTAGTGGGAAAAGAAAGACTCCTTCAATAAGGAATTCATCCTGCCCTGTGATAAGTGTTTGAGATTGGTTATCACTGCAGACTGTGATGCAGCACACAGGCTTTAGCAACTCGGGAAAGAAATTTGTTCCAGCTGCAATCAGAAGCCCCTCAGGCTTGCATATATTAATAATTTCTGCCGTGGCTGTTGCAGCTTTCTTCGGGCTGATGCTTCCATCAGCTTTCCAGCCTCTCTTCACAAGCTTCTTCCACTGCAAAAAAAAAAATCAAAAACCTTTTCAAGATGAACCACATTGTGTTTGTAAAGCTTCCATGGTCATGGAGCACAACTGCAAACGAAGGGTGTGTGGTACAGGACTGAGATGGAAAATTTCCCCAAAGTGATATGGATTTTAGCTGAGATAATTAATTTAAAAATTACAAGCCCATTATTATGGGAAGCACATGTACCAAGCCCAAAATAATGTTATTTTGCTAATTTGCCCACTGTTCTTTACCAGAGATTCATTTTCCATGATCTGTTTGGAGTTGACCTTGAGTTTTAGGAACCATCAGGGAGTTTTGAGTCCTTCCCAACTCTTAGTTCAAAGGTTCTCCATTGCTAGAGGGAATACAAGTTTAATCTAATCCTGCAGTCAGGTTAAAGAGGCTGAAAAAGCCTCCACACCTCAACTTCCAATTAACACCTTTCAGATGAGCTGCTATGAATGAACACGTCGGTGTTCCCGGGTTGTTCCAGCAGGAAGAGTGTCAGGGACAGCATCTTGGCTGAGGAGGCACCAAGTAGGACCTAAGGAACAATAAACTCCTTTTTTATTTTATGAAAATCAGGTGTCTGACCTCAAATGTAACTGCTTTTAATGGATCCTCACAGGGTAGCTGAGATGTGTGAAGGTGCTGGCTCATGGAGGGTTGATGGAGAATGCCAGATTGACTCTGTTGGATACACTCTGTCTGTAAATCCACACCATGGAAAAGCCTATCTGGGAATTCAACACTACTTTTGTTACAGTTGTTATTTGCAGTCAGTCGTTGGAAGTAAAACAAGTACATCCATGAGCTTCAAAGGAATTAAATGGTAATTTTTTTTTTCATTTAAAAGCTCATGAGGCTCTGAAATTTGTGATTTGGATGACTAATAATGAATTTAAAATGCTCCATCAGTGCAATGTAATGTACTGATTGTCCAAAGGCATTGATCAGGTTAAACTCTCTTCAAACTGGCTGGAGTAGCCTGCCAGGATGGACTGTGGGTCAGCCAGGGGCTGTATTAAGCTTCTATTAATTTTCTGTAAAAGCAAATACCACGTGAAGATAGCCTGAACTCTGTTTTACTGAATATTTCAACAGAAACATGATGTCCCCTTCAAATTTGATCACTGGCTGGCGATTTCATAGAATCACAGGATCATTAAGGTTTGAAAAGACCTTTAAGATCATTAATCCAACCACCAACCCAGCACCACCACCACGTTCACCATTAAACCATGTCCTCAAGTGCCACATCCACACTTTTTTTTAAACGCTTCCAGGGATGGTGATTCCACCATGTTTTAATTCAGATTTAATCTTTAGGGCTGCAGGATCACAGTCTGATTTTCTGTCCTCATCGATGGCAAAAGGGGCTGTGCTGGAAGGCTAAAGGGCACATTGGACGTTACTGCAGATATGGAAGACAGTCACAGGCACAAACCAGTTTTAATTTCTTTGAGAAAATTGTCCCTACAGGTGTGAAAAATAATAATTTAATTTATTGCCCTCTTTTTTCCTTCCAATTATAAAAGGTATATAATTAAAATGAACTAAATTTTTAAACAAAATCCAATGGCACATTAAGGTAAAGGGAAAAACATTATTTACCTCGCTAGGAAAAGTGCTTTCAAAGGCAATCATTCCTTCTCAATTAACCAAAATTACTTTAGGGAATTAGGATGACAGCTGCAGGAAATAAAGCGACAATGAGGATGTACTGAGAGTACAGTAGGAGATCAGGAGCTACCTCAAATTTGGTTGATTTGGGTAGGGTTTCTGCATAGGGGTTGACCATGTTTTGAAAAACTTGACTTTCTTCATAATTTCAGTGTTGTGGAGAACAACAGGGACAGATGTGATGGTACATCCCTGACACCACTGTCCCTGGCTCAGGCATTTTCTTAACTCTGCTAACCATGTGCTTTATACTCTTTGGTGGAAATATACTTATTTTTTTCCTTCTACTCTGGGTTGGAACATGCTGTAGTGGAAGGTGTCACTGCCCTTGGCAAGAGGGTTAGAACTAGATGGTCTTTTAAAGTCCTGTCTATCCCAAACTGCTCTATGATTCTGTGCTTTTACTCACATTTTGCAACCATGCAGACATTTAGCATCTACTCTCTTGTGCAGGAATAATTTCCACAGTCTGGATTCATATGACAGGAGAAAAAAAGTCCTTCATTGTGTTTCGGAGTTGCCATATGATACTTTCATGTGAAGGTCTGTTTTTCTTGCATAAATTATCTGAGTGGGGGAAAAATAAACCACAAAAAAAAATATCCTTCCCCAAAATCCCATGAACACCAGCAGGTTAAAGGAGGAGATTCTGCCCCTTTGCTCCACTCAGGTGAGACCCCACCTGCAGAGGTGCATCATCTCTGGGATCCAGCACAGGAAGGACATGGAGCTGTTGGAGGAGTCCAGAGGAGGCACCAAGAGGATCAGAGGGATGGAGCAGCTCTGCTGGGAGGAAAGTCTGAGAGAATTGGGATTGTTCAGCCTGGGAAAGAGAAGGATTTGGGGTGATTTAATTGCAGCCTTTTAGCACCTGAAGGAGATGACAAGAAAGATGGAGAGAGACCATTTACAAAGGCCTGGAGTGACAGGACAAGGGGGAATGGCTTCAAACTGAAAGAGAGTAAGTTTAGATTAGATTTTAGGACAAAAAATCTTTTGCTTTGAGTGTGGTGAGGCCCTGGCACAGGTTGCCCTGAGAAGCTGTGGCTGCCCCATCCCTGGAAGTGTCCAAGGCCAGGTTGGCTGGAGTTCTGAGTGATCTGGTCTAGTGGGAGGTGTCCCTGCCCGTGGAAGGGAGCTTGGAATGAGATGATCATTAAGGTCCTTTTCAACCCAATCCATTCTATGATTCTGTGATCACCACCGCCCTCAATTTATCTAAAAAACTTGTGAAAAGGGGCTGATCCTCACACTAATTTGGGGATATAAAAGGTATTGGGGTAAATAAGCCTGCACCCCTCCTTGTGAAGTTGAGGCATCAGAGGAGGAGTAACAAAGGGCTGTGTATGATGGAGTTTCTGTCTGTGAACCATCAATAAGGTCATTCCCTTAAGACTTGGAGTTTCCTGCCCCTGCTCAAAGGTGCATGTCTGAATTTTGCTCTTTTTATCCTTGGATAACATGGCCAAGCCCATTGTCCCAGTGCAGAAATGGGAGCTAGGCCCTGGGTGCTACTCATGTTTCCTCATGATATAAAGGCAGGAGGAAATATCAGCGCAGAAAGAGAGGGGGAAACGAAAAAGTGATCCTGAGGACAACAAAGAGATGAAATGTAATATTCCACATCATGCATTTGGGGATGAATATTAAAGAAAATGATCCTACTATCCTGTAATTTAGCCCATATTATCAGAGACAGCAAGAGGGATACGAGCCAAGGATTAGGATGCCGAAGAGCTGAATTCCAATCTTGGCTCTGCAAATGGCTTGATGTATGCCCTTAGGCAAATTCTCTACCTTCTCTCTTACAGCTTCTCTTTCTGCATTAACAGGATAATAATATTTAGATGAGCTTTGCAAGGACTAATTAGTTAATGATTATAAAGTGCCTGAATATGTGAAGTGCAATGCAAGTGCAAGGGGTTATTATCATCTTCGAAATAATGAAGAATGTTTATTAGTTAGTTATTGTGATTATTTCTTTTAAACCTCTTTATTGCTAAGTGTATAAGAGGCTGTCAGCCATAAAGTGGGTTTTACAAAGGGATTTAGAAGGGAGGGGTGGAGGAATGGTTTGGAGGCACAGATGTAGTTTTAACAGGGAGTTTTAACACTGTTATCATGCCAGTTCCTACCTTAATATGACAGCTGCTAGCCTCGATTGGAGAGCAGTGAGCAGCAGCATTTGTAGCCTCTGGATGGTGTTTTGCCAGATGTGTTCTGTGACCTTGCACTGGCTGCTTTTGGGTACCACTGCCTTTTAACTGTGCAGTGCTCTTCTCACTGCTCTCTGCAATCAATTAAGGGTTCTCCGGGACTCCGTAATGACAGGACAGAGGGGTGGCAAAGCAAAACAGACTGTTGGGTCTAGACCATGAAGTCCATGTCTGTCTGGGAGCTGGGTAGGAATTCACTGACAGAATCACAGAATAATTCAGTTTGTGGCAGAAAATTCTGGAGAAAATATAGTCCAGCCCTCTTCTCAAGGTAGGGTCAGCTAGAGCAGCTTTCTCCGGGCTCTGTTCAGCTGAGGTTTGAATATCTCCAAGGATGGAGGCTTCTTTACATCTCTGGGCAAGCTGTTCGCATGTTTGATCACCTTCACAAAACAAGAAGAATGTTAAATCCTGGTTCAAGTGAAATTTCTTCTATTTTAATTTGTCCCCGTTGCCTCTTGTTCTCTCACCTGGCAGCATCTTCTTCAGGTACTACTACACCTGGATAAAATACATCTGAGACTTCTCTAGGCTGAAAAAACCCAGCTCTCAGCCTCTCCTGGTATTAGTTAGTCCACTCCCTTAATGAACTTAAAAGCCAGAAACTGAAGCTGTTCCAGTATGTCCATTCCCGTCTTTACCTGGGAAGCCCAGCAGTGGCCACAGCACCCCAGTAAGTCTCACCAGGTCTGTGTATAGGGGAAGGATCGCATTCCTTGGCCTGCTGTCAGTGTTTATGTGATCAGTGTAGCCCAGGAGGTTGTTGATCTTTGTGTCCTCCAGGACCTCAAAGTCCTGCTGTGCAAAGCTGCTTTGCAGCCAATCAGCCCCAGCCCATGCTGCTGTGTGGGACTGTTCCTCCCCAGATGTAGGACTACAGACCTGGGACACACAAATCCAGAGCTGTGGATGAAAGGGTGTCTTCATTTTCCAGATTGTTTATCTCTTGGTTTGGGTTTGGTAGGTGATGGTTTTTTTCCAGGGGAGTGCATAAAATTGGTTGAGAATTCAGGCTGAAAGGGACCTCAACAGCTCTGCAGTTCAAACTCCAGCTCAAAACCTGCTGCCTCTGCCCCCTGAGTCCTACCTTTGTGCATTGGAGCCTGTCATGAGTTTTCTGCATTGCCAGATTTGTGTTCTGATAAGTCTGATTGTTTTGTTGAGTGTTGGGATGCCCCATTCTCACCATTCTTGTGCTTGGAGGATGCTGTTCTTAAAACTCTGATACATTTTCTGGACTCCATTCCCCTTCAGAGCAGCCTCACATGGGTTCCACTGACTGGTTCCTTCAGTAAATCAAAACATGCTCTTAAAGTCTGGGATTTGCACTTCCTCTTTATCCTTTCAGGGTCTTGAGCTACACTGATTGAGGCTCACTACAGCCAAGACTTCCTGTGGTTATCACCTGTTTGGTTCACCCAGATAAGTCCACCTGCACCACACCTGGAGCTAAAATTGGGCTAAAAGTTGCCTATTGAGCTGTCTGGACACTGCACCCTTTGAATCTGCAAACCTGCTTCCAGAATGTTTGGGGAAAAGCTAATTTATGGCAGTTTTCTTTACTGGGTCCTTTAGCAGGAGTGACAGTCTAAGTTCCACACAGCACCTCAGTGAGCAGGTTTATTCTCACCAGCCCAGGATCTGTGCAGCTCTTTCCACTGCATGGTGCAGACATGTTCTACATTTCCCCCTAACATCCTAATCCTTCTTGAGCACTTTGCTGTCAAAGCCCCTAAAAGTATGTTAATGCTTAACCTGTAAAAGCTCTGCTAATCTTTCTCCTGCCCTCCCACTATCCCAAACAGAAAACTGCTGACAAGACTCAGGATGAGATAAACTGGCTCATGAGGGTGAGGAGAAGGAAAGAGACTTAAGCTGACAGGCTTGATCTGCTCCTGCCACCCTTTTCCTGCAGATATCCCCTCAGAGCTCCAGCACAAACTGCACGTGGAACAACTTTTACATGATGGCGCTGCCGTATCCCTCCCATGAGCTTCTTAGGGAAGAAACTGGATTTATTCCCATTTCTCTGAACTTCTCTTCTGGCAGGGCAGCCCAGCCCTGTGCTCCCCCTGTCAGATGGTGACAGTGTGATCTACAGGCAGCTTCTGAGGGGGAGACTAAGCTTATAAGTGCCTTAAAATTTCACATGGAGATGGGTTTTCCATTGTAATAAGAGCTGACGGTACCTTTTTGTAATCAAAATGCAAACTCCCTTCCACTGCTCAGTGCTCAGGAGCACAATTGAGAGTGACAGAATTCATTACACAACAGAGACAGATGGAGTACTTTAAAAAGAACCATACATCAAGAGCGGAGGTCTGTGAGTGTGTAGATAGTGGGCAAAAAAGCTTAAAAGCTTCAATCCCCTCCATACTGCTGAAAATTACCAATCTTCTTATCTTGGCAAAACGTTATTATGCAAATAGTTGTCAAGTGGAACACTCAAATTGGCAAAATTGCTTTATTGTAGTACTTTTTACACTCCTTCCAAGAAAAGTCTGTTTTGCTGGTGTGATAAGTAAATGATTGATTACTCATGCTGGTCTGGAATAGCAGACTGGAAAATGATGTAGTAACACCGTCCGTGGCACAAACTCCATTTAAAAAGAGGAACACAACCATTTTTGAAAAGAGTGCACCACTTAAAAATGGCTAAGTTGGTACCTCTTCTTTCTCCTGCTTAACCTGAAAAAAAGTGAGTAAACAGATTTTTTTCAGGCATCAAACCTTTGTCTCAAACCATTGTGAACTTTGATTGTTTTTAAACAAAACATGGAACTTGCCAGCAATTCTTCCCTTCCAAAGGTAATAGAGATTTTAGGCTTCTTCCTTTGTCTAGACAGTTTTTCTCTGTGTACAGCATGGGATATTTCAGTCTCTCAGTTATGGACTCAGTTGTGATGAAATGTGTTCATTACTTTGACATAAAGAGAATTATTGCATTGGATTTTTCTTGAGAAGGCAAGAATTGGAAATGTCTAATGGAGCAGAACTGCAAACTCCCTCTCTTCAGAAGTGTTCAGCTCTTCTCTCCAGAACTGGTTGAAACTGAGTGTGGAATCATGGGCACAATGTTGCCAGGTATACTGTGGTCAGATTTAGTCAGCACTTGGCTTAGTACTGAGTAATAAATGGCACTGGAGAAGAACCAGATGAAACATAAAACTATTTGATATGGTTATGGCATTATCTAAGTGATTTTGTGTCATAAAATCATAGAATGCTTTATGTTGGAAGGGACTTTTGAGGGTCATCTACCTCAGTCCCCTTGCCATGGACAGGGATGCTTTCCACTAGACCAGGTTGCTAAAATCCCCATCCAACCAGGTCTTGGACACTTCCAGGGATGGGACATCCACAATTTCTTTGGACAACCTGTTCCTGTGTCTTGCCACTCTCATTGCAAAAAAGTTGCTTCTTTATGTCAGATCTAAATCCACCCTCATTTAGTTTAAAACCATTGTCCTTTGTGTCACTACAGCGACACAAAAAGTCTGTTCCCATCTTTCTGTAAGTCCTCTTTAGGCACTGGAAGGCTCCAAAAAGGTCTCCCTGGAGCTTTCCCCTTCTCCAGGCTGAACAACTCAGTCTCTCTCAGTCCTTCTTCATAGGAGAGATGTTTCCATCCTTCTGATCATTTTTGTGACCCTCCTCTGGACTCACTCTAACAGGTCCATGTCTTTATTGTGTCAGGGACCCCAGAGCTGGATGCAGTGCCCCAGGTGGGATCTCACTGGAGCAGAGCAGAGAGGCAGAATCACCCTGACCTCACCTGCTGCCCTCACTGCTTTTGTTGCAGCTCCTGTCACGGGCGGAGTAGGAGCTTCAAAGTTTATTGAAGATGCCCTGACTCTGAGTCATGAGGTGCTAAAAAGACCCCCTGTCTTTCAAAATCCTTCTCAGAGAGAGGAGTTCAGGGACAGCTGGATCCAATCTTAGCCTCAACAGTTTAAGTTTTGAAACTTTGTCCTGTAAATTTTAATGATGACGAATCAGCTGTATTTATGAAAGATGCGTTATTTGTTAAGACAAATGAAGAGACAGAAGATTTTAATCATAATTACTTGTTCCACATCATGAAAGCTAAAAGCACTAGTTGACTACAACATAAAATGGTGAAGTGCACTATATTAAAGCAATAACATTAAAGCAATCATATATTGAAGCTAGCAAGAGAAACATTAAGGAGAGGTTGATGCATGTCACCACTCCCCCTTCATTTTTTGGGTGCTTCTCCCTCTTCCTCTCAATCCCTGGGAAGCAACCATGAAGAGGCATCCCAACCCACAGGAGAAGCTCCATGTGCTTCGAGGAGTGTGTGGAAGAACCTGACTCTATGGAAAGCGTGCTGGACTTAGAGCATAAAGAAGTTGCCTGCCAGTCACATTCCTTCAGGGCAGTACAACAGCTTATCTGTCAAACCTTACCTCACAGGGACAGATGTGTGTTTGAAGATGATCAGCCAGAGTGGTTTTTTAGCACTTTCAACACCAAAAACACCCCTCTGGTTCCTCAGGTAACTCACCACAGACAGCTTGTACTGTTTGTATCTTCTGACTGGGTTCCGGGCCAAGCAGATAAGCTTTATCAGGGCAAGGCATCCTGCCACACCCACTGTACCATTGACTTTCCGGGCTGCAAGTTCACCCTGCTGGGTCCTGGCTAGCTTTCCATTCACCAGCATCCTCGAGTCCTTCTCTCCTCTCAAACTTTCATCCCCAGTCTCGTGATACTGGGGATTGTTCAACCCAGGTGCAGAACTTTGCCCTTGGCCTTGCTGAGGTTTTCAAGGGCCCCCCATCTCATTTATTTATTTATTTATTTATTCATTCATTTATTAATTTATTTATTTATTATAAGAGACAATTCTTGGAAAAACAGTCGTGCTTTCACAACAGGTGGACTTGCTGTCAAACGAAGCTGTCTCCTTGAGCAGATGGGAGATGCTAATGATGTATTTACAGGCAGATTCCGTCTGCCTTGCAGGGCAGCAAGGATTCCCGGTGATGGCGTTGGGAACCATCTGGAATGCAGATCGCTCTGGAGTTTGCAGCTAGTTCTGGAGCAAAGAGAAGCTTCCTTGGCTCCAAGTGTTTAGTGAACAAAAGTGGGGAGAAAAGGGGAAAAAAGGGGCTTGTTTCTCTCCTTACCTCCCACCTGAGCTGCTGTAGGTGACACTAAAATGAAGGAAAAAGGAATCACACCATTCTTTCTCAGAGCAGGGAATGGAATAGCAATTGGAAAATGTGCGTGTGGGCTGACTCTGCAGAAGCTTTTTGGAGGGCAAGTAGTGATCATTTCCAGGAACATGGAAGTACTCTGGAACTTAATAGACATAATTTAGACATTTCCAGAGTTCTTCATAACTACGTAGACCATAAAGCACATTTAAGCCTCATGAACAGACCTCGTTGTACTGAAGGTGACACAAAGCCTTTCCTCCTGGATATCATGGAATGGTTTGGGTTGGAAGGGACTTTAAAGATCATTTAGTTGCAACCCCTCTGGCCTGGGAAGGGATGTCACCCATTGGATATGTGACAAAGGACTGTGAATCTGGGTCCTCACAGAAGTCAGGGAGGGTTGGTGCGATGAAACACTTTGCCAGTTATTCATGAGATCAATACTTTACCTCCAAAGAAAATAGTGTGGTGTTAGCTACCTTTACCAGAGAACTAATAAATGCTTTTTGTAATTATAATTTCTCAGCAGATGAGTTCTGTTGTTTACACATCCACATCTTTTGGTATCTTTTTTTTGTCTCTCCCCAGTGCAATGCACTCTTTTATTAAATGTAGCACTGTAGACAGCAGCACTTAAGAAATAAATACACTCCACCTGGATCTATCTAAATGGTGTGTTTCTAGAGTACTTTACCTGACATGTAGTCTAAACATAAACAAATTATCTTGAATGACATATTTTATGGATATATTTACATTGAATGCATTTACACAGTTTTGATAATCCTGTTTGGAAATGGTGCAGCTCACGTTCAGGGCAAGTGCAACATCTAGGCAATACAGATGCTTTCCACTTTGCAGCAGCACACATCCTTGCTGCATCAAATATTCCCTTTATTGAGTTAAAAGTGGTGAAATTTACACTTCTGAAACTTCACAAAAATTTTGTGTGGGACATTGATGATGCATTGATTTTCAGAAGTAATTAGAAGATCTGTCTGATTGCTGATATCCCAGCTCAATTACTTGTCCATTGAGTCTCATAACTGTGTTTTTTTAAAAATATTTATTTCTCCAATGTGTTCAGGCTTAACCAGCAAACCAGACTCAGAAATTAGATCATTTGTTCCATTGGTTAATCAACCTCCCAAGCACCACACCTTGCTTCTAATTAGAATATAACTGATGTTTCCAACTACACTCTCTTTTGTTGTCTTTCCCATTAGCTTAAAGAGTCTTTTAATAGATGGCTTTTGTTTTTCTGTCCCTGGAAATATTTAAAGATTTTAGTGTTCTGTCTTTTGCTGAAAAGGAGTTTTCTAAGCCTTAAATAATTTTTGTCTTCTGACCCACGTCGAGTTACTGAACATCCATTTTAAACTGCCAGTGCTGAAATGTATTGAACGTTTTAGTAGCAATCTCTTCAGTGTCACACAGCCGTGAAATCTCCCACTCCCAGTTGCACCAGTGCGTGGCCAAGGTTTGCATCAGACCTGTGGTCATATGATTGCACCAATACCTCATCTCGAGCTGTTTATCTGCTTTAACTCTTAAATCCTCTGCAATCTCTACATATTAAAATACATTTTCCCCATTTCCAGTGTGTACATTTGCAATTCTCAGATGTTTGGATTTACATTTATCTGCATTGAAATGCTTTAATTTGTTTAACTGGGTCTCTTTCATCATCTCTAGTGCCTTGTGTTCATTACAGCACTTTGAGCACTGGTGCAAAGATCAGCAATGTCAGATCCAGTGGCTCTTTCAGAAAACCACCTTAGAACTTGTTCTGTTCAATGAGTTCCTCAACAACAGCAAGAAGAATTGGAAAGCTTTGTGGATATGACCATGTCACAAGAAATGGATCACGAGGGATTATTGATGGCCCCAGACTTCCTTTGCCTTTCCTGAACTCGATTCCTAAGTCATGTCTATACTGGAAATATGCCCACATCTTTATGTGAAATGGGAATGTTTTAATGGTATCCCTGCCCCTGGAATTGGGGTTGGAACTGGATGATCTTTAGAGTCCCTTCCAACCCAAGCCATTCCATGACTGTATGGAAATTTCTCAGAAAATTACATTTTCTATCAGAGTGTTCTGGGCTGTGGAAGTCAAGGACCTTATACTTGATGATTGGATTGTTAATCACCTTCAACAATCAGTTTTCTTTTTTTTTTTTTTAATTTCAGAATGCAATGCAATTAATCCAAATAATTAATATTTTAAAAAATTAAAGATATAGATAGATCGATCGATCGATAGATATAGTCTAGTACTGGTTCAGCCCCACACTTTAATTCATTCTCAGTTGAGTCCTTTATTGTTACATTCTTTCTGGGGTCAAACAACACATTATAGTTACCTGTCTCGCTGCTCTTGTGTTTCCTTTCTTTCTTTCTGCCCCAAATCCCCAAAACTTTTTTCTTTAGCCAGGCCAGCAATTGTTTCTACAATTTATCTTCTCTTTGTAATGTGTAGCTGTCGTTACATCTGGTCTGATTATATTACCTTTATATTTTTAAGCTCCGTCTCTTAAGTAAATGAAGTATATTTAATCAATCTCTGTCAGAATCTGTCATCACTGAGGCTTGGGGATATCAGATTAAGGTGGGGTTTGGGTGTCCCTCATTGGGGATTCCATGGAATATGACATTGGTTGTATCACTGTAAGAGAATTATGGAGTCACAGAATGGTTTGGTTTGGAAGGGGCCATAAAGATTATCCAATTCCAAGAGTTGTTGTCACCAGTGCAGGGACATTTCCAGTCTGGATGTAGAACTAAAGGATTGCACAGAACATTCCTCCCCCACTCATAGGACAAATCCTTCAATTTCTAGTTGCTGCCCAAAATTTATCATTGAATCAAGATGAGGTTTTAACTAAAACTCTCCATTTTTTAGTTGTGAGATCAAGACATCCTGGGGAGTTAAAGGGCTGTTGTTTTGAGCACACTAAATTTTCTTTCTCATTTTCCTATTTACATGGTTTCTGCTGTGATTTTTTTCTCAGAACTTTCTCAGTTTCGGGAGATGTGCCCTTTTGAGGCACCAATTATATACATAAGATGTTACTGATTGAGAATTGATTCTGTTTTTCATCTTGAATGTAATCAAATCATGATCACTCATCCCTAGGTGCCTGCAGATTTCCAGCCCAGTAAATAATTCATCCATATCCCTCATAATCAAGTACAACCAAGTAATTTTGCCGTGGCTAGAGTACCCTGATATAAGGAATAGCAGCTGCAGTTTTTATGCATTAATTGTGACTCTTCTGAACCTTAATCATATTTCTCACAAACTAAAATTTCCCTTCACAACATAGATTCTGGTTTTAATTTTTTAATCTTCTCTCCTCAACAGGCAGGTGCTTAAGGAGTAACTTCATTTTCTCTGTTTTATTTGATAGTTATAACAAATCCCCACCTTTGTGTCTGCTCCTGGGCTTTACTTAGTAGCACTGAATTTCAGAATTGTGAATTATTTTGCAATAATGGCTCAGAAATAACCCTGAAATTCTTAATTGTTAATAGTTATTTAATAAAAAACAGTGTATTTGTTGAAGAGTTCTTATTGCGCTTCTCTCCACCCCCTTCATTTTTTTGAACCTTGTTAAACAAGGAAGAATTAAACATCGGAAGTGGTTTGTTTGACTTTCTGGGAAAGCTGAGGGGGTGAACATCTCAAAATGTGCTCCCAGCTCACCAACTGCCAGGTAGAGATTAAATCCAGTGCTCTCCTCTCCTCATGGGCTACTTCCTCCCCTTCCAAAGAAAGGGCTCAGCATCTGCCAAGGTGCAGAACTGTAAATCTCCATAGCAGAAATGTCTGCTGTGAGACACAAAACGTCGCACACAACAGTGCTTGTTGGTTCTGCTGTGAGACCTCGAATATGTCCTTTTATTGACATGAATCTGTGTCACCCACTGAGAAGCATTTTAGAATTCAGAACTGTCTTACTGCTGTTGTATTCCAAATTATCTCAGCAGAGCTGCTGTGGAGCAGCTGGGCGCAAAGAGGAAAAAAGGAGGAAATTGCCTCGAGCTGCCCCAAGGGAGTTCAGGTTGGATATTTGGAAAAGCTTCTCCACTGAAAGAGTGGTTAAGCATTGAAACAGGCTCCTTAGGGGAGTGGTGGAGTCACTGTCCCTGGAAGTGTTCAAAAAATGAGTCCTCGTCTCACTTCTTGACATGGTTTGGTGGGCATGGTGGTTTTGGGTCAAAGGCTGGACTTCATGATCTGAGAGTTTTTTTTCCAGCCTTAATTTTCCGTGATTCTGCAAAAGATCAAGCCAGTTTCTTAACCAGAAAAATCTGGTCAAGAGCAGCATCGTCATTGACTGTCCTGGTGAAGATGAAGCGTTGAACAGGCCACGAGCTCAGAACACCTCTCCTTTGATGTGTTTTTCTCTTGCAGTGCCACCCCAAGGTGTCATAGGAGATGAGGAATAAGTGGAAGTTCTCTTGTCTATATTGTGGGGTTTTTCTTCTGAAATACTTGGATTTTTGGAGCCTCCTTACCCAGAACTTCTATGCTCAAAGAAAAAAAAAAAAAAAATCAGAAAACTTGAATCATCCACTGCATGGAGATGCAAATAATAAAATAAGGAGGTCTAAGAAAAAGGGAAACCTCCTTTAAAAACCACACAATTTCTCACCTCTCTTTCACTGCCACACCCACACAGTCATTTATTGATTCATGGCAGTTACAAGTTGACAACCAACAGATCAACACCTGAGCCCAGCTAATTAGATTAAGAGGACTAATTACAGAGAGATGGTAATTATTTCAGTTCCACTGCTTTGAACATCATAGGCTGATGCATCCAGAAAGGCTCCAGTTGCAGGGATTTTACAAACTAAGTGTGTGAATTAGAGAAATTCAGAAAATGCTGCATACGGGATCCCCACCCACCTCTTCTTCTTGTAATCTGCTGTTCCAACAGGAGGTGAAAAGCATGGACCTGTTTTTATCTTTTCATTAACACCCAGGTACTAGGTACCTGTAAACTTGAGAGGTAAAATCACATTTTATTTTAAAATATAAGCTACATCAGATGGTATGTCTATATAAGCACCCAAGGAGGAACACCTTGGCTTTTTCTGCAGTTTTTAGACCTAAAAGCTTTGAGGTCTTTGTGATCTGTTATTGATGGCAATGTGCTCTGAGGGATTAAGTTACAAGTTCAGACAATTATCAAAAACCCAAAATATTCCAATATGATGTTTAGCTGTGTGAAACAAACAAATAATGAATAATTTCCTTCCCACGAATCTTTTGATATAATTTCTGTTCCACTGAACAGGTGGAGCAAAAGACATAGGTATTTTTTTCCTTCTTGGAAACATCATCTTTGTGTCTTTCCAAGATGAAAAAATAACAACACTACATTCACCTGCCTGCCATCTGGATCATTTTCTGAGCCTTATTTAAAAAAAAAAAAATGAAAACAGTTCCAAGATCTTTGCATGAAAACAATGAGAAGGGGAAAAAAAAAAGAATATTTGGCAAGGAAAAAGGTTAAGAGCTTAATGCCTAGAACGGTATTGAAGCCACAGTTCCAACATCACTGGCTATTCCTTCCTCCCAACCCTTGGCACCAGTGACAGCTTGTAGAGATGACAGCACTTGGCAATGTTGTCATGGCCTACAAGTTCCTTGAAGGGTGAGATATCAGATGTTAGTGAACAGCTGAAAGGCAGCAGCAGTCCCAAATTTGCAGCTCCCCGACATCCTTCGTGTCCATTCAGCATCAGCTTCGCCCTGACATTGCTGGGACAGACTCCCATGGTTCACATCACGGGTGCAGTTCAGTTCACCTGTTTGCTAAAGAAAACCCTCCTGTTTTTCAAATGCCTTCAGTAGCTGGAGAGCTCCTGAAGGAGGGTGGGCTGAGACAGAAGCAGAAAATTTCCTGTTCAAGAGCAAAACCTCCAGTGGAGGAACAGTTGCCTGTGAAGGCAACCTTTGCTTCCACCATCGTTCATTTTTGTATTAAATCTGGAGATGTGAGCGTAGTCTAAAGTTCATGATCAGCTCAGTCTTTGGCCTTACTGCTAAAAGGCTGGGAGCAGTGTTTGTTCTTGATCCAACCCCTCATTACAGCATTTTATCTGCTTGCTTGAGAGGCATGGCTGCTGTTTCCTGCTTTGTCACGTTTTTCTTGCCTGGAGAAATTATCTGAGACCAGATCCAAAAGGGGCCTTTGCCTTGCAGAGAGAATAGAACAGAGAGAAATGAATTATTATTTTATCATACCTTTACCTGCTACAGGTTCTTCTTTAAATAGAGTCATAGAATCAAAGAATATCCTGAGTTGGGAAGAACATCCAGTCCAAATCTTGCCATGATGATCTGCAGAGTCTCCAGAGGGACCTAGTGGCAGTAGCTGTTGTGGGGAGCAGGACACTGCATTTCATTGTGTCATAGAAACACTTCCTGAAACTCTAGGATTGAAATCCAAGTTTTTCTCCAAGGAACAGAATTAATAATGCCTAATTTGCTGTCAGCTGTGGCCATGGTCACTGTAATTTTCTCTTTCTCTTGCTTTTCTCCCCTTTATACTCCACTATACATAAATTGTATGAACATGGTATTTCTAGAATCTGCACTCTTTGCTGATTAACCAATTAACTTCTGCCTAACCAGAGAAGGAGGTGTCTTCTCTACAAGGCATCAAGTACCCTGAATACAGAAGTATTTTAGATGCTTCTGTCCCTCTCTCAGATGTGATTGAATTTGACAAAGAAGTTTTGGAGCACTTGGGAGCAGGAAAAGGACTGACAAACAGAATACCTGCTCTCCTTGCAAATTACAGGCTACTGACAGGGAACATCAATCCTGCTTTAAAAGGATATGTGTAGAAGGACAAAAAAAGATTTAAAGAACACGTAGCTTCAGATTCAATTTCTATCTATCAGCAACGATCCCACAGATAATCTGATAAGCATCAACTGTTTGCAACACTCACTTGTAGAGCAGCATTTTGGGCTATTTATTCAGGAACTCCCTGTTTGAGAAGTAATTTACACCCACAATTTAATAAAGCATTTTGATAAGATTTAGCGGGATTATGGATTTAAAAAAAAAAAAAACAACTCAACAGTGAGCGAAGCAAAGCAGTTCATTGACATTCTCAATCAGTCCTCTTTTAAATGGCAACCAGCTACTGCATGGTTTGAATCAGAGACATGGAATCACAGAATGGTTTGTGTTGGAAGGGACTTTAAAGATCATCCAGTTCCACCACCTGCCGTGGCAGGGACACCTTCCACTATCCCAGGTTGCTCCAAGCCCCATCCAGCCTGGCCTTGGACATTTCCAAAGATGGGGCAGCCACAGCTTCTCTGGGCAACCTGTGCCAGGGCCTCCCCACCCTCACTGTTAAGAATTTCTTTCTAAAATCTAATATAAATATCTCTTCTTTCAGTTAAAAAGCATTCCCCCTTGTCTTATCTATCTGTCCATTTCAAAAGTCCCTCTGCCTCCTTTTTAAAAGCCCTCTTAAGGTACTGGAATGAGGTTTTGCTGAAGCCTTCTCTTCTCCTGGCTGAATAACCCAAATTCTCTCAACCTGTCTTCACAGCAGAGGTGCTCCAGTCTCCAGAGAATCTTCGTGGCCTCCTCTGGACTTGCTCCAAGAGGTCCAAACCTTTCCTATGTTGAGGAGCCCAGAACTGGACACAGTGTTCCAGGTGGGATCTCACAAGGGCAGAGCAGAGGGCCAGAATCACCTCCCTTGACCTGCTGCTCATACCAAACACAAAAATGCCAAAAAGTTTAGGTGATTTTTCCTATTGTTCAGGCTAGGTTGGATTTCAGCAAGGATTTTTCCTAGCTTCCTATAGACTGCTTATTTGCATCCTAACAGAGAAGCATGTTGTAAACCCAGGAATTTCCCAAGGAAATAAGGTAAAGGAAGCAACCAGGTGTTGGCTATTATAGAAGGTAAAATGCTGGAGAAGTTCACTGAATTGAAAGCCCCAGAAGGTAAAAACCTCCTGTGTGCTGCTCTCTTGTACCTACAGCACTGCCAGAGCCATTTTGAAGAGAAGTCACAATAACTGGCTTCTTCTGCCCAGTTTTGGTTAATGGGTACTTCTGCATCATCAGATTTCTCTGACTGACAGTAAGAAAATACCTCCAAAGTGGGAATTTGTGTGAATTTGTGCTCTGCTGAGCAGTGCACATGATCATTTTTTGTCCAATATTTTGCTCAAAAAGAGGGAGCCAAATTCATCAGCCATGGTGTCAAATTTTCCTTTAGAAATTTGATTCTGTTCTCCATCCATCTTGAACTGGTTTCTGGCAGTTACACAATAAATTCATCATATTTCTGATGGAAAATTTTCTCTGTCCAGCTGTCAAAGTAGTGTTGCCACTTCTGGTATGATTTTTTAACACTCTGTCATGAATAACCTAAAATCGTACTTTAATTTTAAATATATATGTATATTTTCCCCTTTGGGGAATAATTATGTAGTCTAATAGAACGTGGTGCTAAAGCTTTTTCTTTCCTGAAGTTTAAATTGCTTTTTTATTTTTTTTTTCTTCGGAGGCATAATGTATTCCTATTACTCCTTATGGAACACTCTAAACTATTTTCAGCTTACACTTTAATTTCTAGCTTTTTTCTCCTCCACTTCCCCACAACAATTTCATCACTTTTTTTTTTTTTTTTTTTTTTTTTTTTAATTTTTTTAANTTTTTTTTTTTTTTTTGCTTCAAGTTATTAATAAATAAAGACTTGGCTTCATCAGTTCCTTGACATTTTTGCAGACATTCTGACAACAGATTGAATAAATTATATTATCCAGTGTTAGCCAGAGTAATGGCCTGTTATGAATGGAGAAAAGCAACACCAGGTGAAGGTTGGCATTTCTGCTCCTGCAGCACGTCAAGGGGTGTTTTACTGAATCCTGTGCTGCTGTAGCAAAGGCCAAACAATAACTGAGTGCCTGAAGGTGGTGGAACATGCACATCCCTCTGACCCTTCGCTGCACTGTTTCCATGGGAAGGGCTCTTTCTTTCTCCAGCCCACTCTTTTTATCACCCTCAACACTTCCTGCAGCTCATTTTGGGTCTCAACATCCAGTGTCAGCTCAAAAATCTCTCCAAAGGAATCCAGATTTCCCCCTCCCCGGGCCTACAGCAATCACCAACTTCTTCAAGCATCGCCACGCCGTCAGCTGTCAACCAGTGCCATCCAATAAAGTCATCCATGATTAATTATTCTTAAATGACAGCAGCATATTGAAACAAGCTGATAGCTGCTGACAGTGGAAATCCAATTAACCTGAATTACTATCTTGATTGTGGCCCAATTAATGTCAGCTGTGCCACGTCAGAAGTGAAGGCTTGGCTAATATAATTGTTTAATTAATTGGTTGCAGAGATTAGTTGATGTGGGCCTGTCCTTACGCCGCTTGCTTTTCTTATTTTCCTCCCCCTCCCCCAGTGAAAATTAGATTTGAGGGAGAAGCATAAGCAGTTTGTTGTCTACAGCTTTTTGCTTGAAGTGGATAAATGAAGTTCTACCTTTATATACAGTTTGAAAGCTCACAGAGGATGTAGGGGAGCTGTTAAACTTCTGCAGAGTCTATTGTGGCCCTTTGCTTAGTGAGTTTCACTGTACCCCATCACTGAGATCCAAAGGGATTATGAGAAATTTCTTTGATACATTCGAGCTGGGATGTGATGTAGTTATGAATTCATGATTTCTCTGGCTGTTAAAGCACATCTAGTGAACAGCAGGAGGAGTGGTAATGGTGAGGGGTGGATTTATTTGTCTTTAGAAATAGAAACTTGAGTCAGAGGTGGCTGGAGGTTTGTTGCTCATGGTGTGATATCTGCCTGGTGCCTTGAGATCAGCTCATCTTCTCAGACCTCTTGTGCAAAGACTGTCCTGCATGGCAAATAATTAAGAGCATTAAGAAATGCATTATGACCAATTTTGGGAATGGCTCATGAAGGACAAGGGTCTGTTGGTGGCTCTTCCAGTTGAAGCACATTACAGTAGCTGTTTCCACCGTCTTTGCCATATCCATTTCCTTTCCTCCAGCTCTTCTCTGGTCAGCTTTCAACAGCCATTATGCATTTAAAAGTAACACTTCCATTCATAATGATTGTACTTGATGATCTTTGAGGCTTTTTTTCAGTCTAAATAGTTATATGATAATATGGCTCTATAAAGGATGAGATAGAAGTGCAAAAAACGAGCTGTAGTCTAAATGTTGCACTGAACCACTTACTAATAATAAGTTGGAGTTTGTGAAGTAGAGCAAGAGAAAACTTTCCTTGATCTCCACCAGAAACTTTAAAATATCCTTTAAAAATACAGACAGGCTCAGACTGATTACCAAATAAGAGGATTATAGTGAAAAAAAGGATCTCTAATGACTTAAAGGAGCTAGCATTAAAAAGTTAAACTTGGTAAATTAATATGTTAAGTACAGAGGCTCTGACAAGCAGAAAGGGGAAAATATACACACATCCATACAGATATCTATATGGGTTTTTCCCCATGTGGAGCTCAACTATTTAAGCTCTTGTCATAGATGCCAGGAGAAAAGGAATGGAGAGCTAAAAGCTTTGATCAGCTGCGTGTAAAAAAAAAGCTGGGACACTTCACAAGTTCAGAGGTTCCCTTCACTTCTCCAGACTCTTCAAAAATATCTGGTTTCTTCAATGTCAACCTCAAAAAAAATTCCGTAAGCGGGACCTCCCTGGAGATGTCTGTCTTTGAGTTCTCCAAATAGCACCAGGGCATAATCTCCCATGGAGGCTTCAGTTTAGCTGGAAGTGCTCAGAACTACTTTAGAAACTTTCTCGGAGCTTCAAACACATCATTCAGTCCAGTTTTCGGGACTTTGGGAGAATTTGTCGATAAGTTTGGGAGGATTTTCAGATCAGCTTTATCCTAAAAAGTGATTAATGTCCTCATCTTCTCAGCAGTGTAGGAGAACCACTCACCATATTTTTAAGAAAACCATGTCATAACAAACTGAACTACATAAACCCCTTTTTTACTTAACTTAGTTGGCAGTTCATTAATTTGTTGTCTGTGCATCTCTAAGAATATTTCTTTAGGTGGTGTGTAATTTAAATTTCTTTTTCTTGGCTAAAAGTTAGTTATGGTTGAGTGACATGTTGCCTCTTGGCTGCATGCCCTGGGTTTTACCATTCTGGAGAATCCCATCTCTCTGCTGTTTTGTTAATTAGAGGAAATGTTTACAGGTTGTTTGTTCCTCACACAGCATAACTGGGTGGAGTGGATGAGCTTTCTGATCTGAATCTGGCTCCAAACTGGCACCATGACAGAAATCATAAACACAAGGACACGTTGGATTTAATACATTTCATTGCTTTCTGCCCCTTTCCATGCTCGCAATGAGATAAAACTCGAACATGAAAACTGTTTTCACTTCCGTCCTTATAGACCTGTAATTTAATTTAATTCTTTCTTTTCCAGCCTGTCCTCTCGTTGCTGTGAGGGATTGATATGCTCTGTAGGACAGACTGTTGGCACTGTGCTTTGTGACATTTTCTGAGTTCTATTATGTTGTCTATCACAGCCGAGTTATTCCTACACACTTCACGTAAGAAGCCCTTTGTGCTGGCAGAGCTGACAAGACTCTGCCTAGACACGGGGACTGAGATTCTGGCCAGCAAGGTCAGGCTCCAAGGCCATTTGTGAAGCAATGCTGATATTCCATTGTTTGTTACAATCATCTCTTTTATTCAGAATCCATTACAATTTGCAATTACACAGTGATTTTGACATAGATGCAGGGAACTCTCAGCTTTGATGGCCGTGAATAATTCCGAATGCTCTGAATTCTGTCTCGTTGCCAGGGACTGAGGAACAGTGAAATGTTTTGACCTCTGGTCCTTCTCAGCTTTCATATTCATTGTCTACCTTTGCTTAGTTCAGACCAAACTCCACTTTAGATGTATTTAAGGATGATGCCAAGAGCTTAAAATGATTGTTTGAGAGATGAAGGAAGGGACAAAAACTCATTCCTCTGTAATATGAGCTCCAGTGCCATATTCATATTCCATTGTCTAGATAATTAAAGAGAAATGCTTTCATCCAGGAAGATTTTAAATGTTCTAAGTTAGAAATGGATCAAACAGTTTACTTAAAACAAAACCAAAGAAAAACCCATCCCTATAAAAACTGGATATTTTAAAAAAACAGTGTTTGTGTGTTGATCTTGGCAAATAATGGCTCCATCATCACAGGTGTCACTACTTTTGCTCTATTCATTTAATGAAGTCACATCTCTGATGTTACAACACGGAAAATGAGGAATGAAGAAGTTAAATGACTCATAAATGGTCACATAACAATTTAATGAGAAAAGGAGGGATGGGTTCTGTATCTGCCTGTACGGTTCCCCTCATTGCCTGCTATTTTCAGATTTATTTTTGGTATTTATATTTGAATGCTGTTCTTACAAGTCCTGCACTCTGCTCTTTGACTTTCCCTGGATCTCCATCTGTGACACCGAGAAGCAAACCTCAGGAGAATACTGTCTCACACAAGGTTTTCCAATACTTTGTGCTTTCTCCTGGAGGCAGAAGTTGAGTATCAACTCAGGCTACCTCCTGCCATTTGTGCATTTAATCCACCAGAAAAATGAAAATACAAAAAAATAGCAGAGAGTCAAAATAATCTTCAGACCCTGAAGAACTTGTTTGGGTTTAAACAAAGGCTTAAATCAGATATTTTGACAGCCTAACCAGTTCTCTGTGGCTTCCACAGAAAATCAAGCTGCCTCAAATTTAATTCTGTGCCACCCAGTAAAATGATATGGAGGCTCTATTTCTGCTTAGTTTCACTGGTGCTACACTAGATGTGACTTTATCCATTTCTTTTTTTGTGACAGACATATAAGTAGTAAAATTGAAATATCCTTTTGTCATTTAGCAATTATTGAAGATTCTCAGCTTTTATGTCTCAGCTCTACTTTGAACAGCTGAAGATTCACATTTATAAAAGTATACATGGGTTTAAGAAGCAGTAAAATAGATTTTAGTCTGTATTAGGCAAAGTGTGAGGTGTGCATTCCTTGAGTTCCTAGCACACAGCCTGTCACTTTTCACAAGGAAGATTTTCAAGCCTGGTCTCCACGTAATTTCCTCGCTCTTCCTCAGCCCTCTGCTCTAAAGTATCCTGCATGGTGCAAAGGAGCAGCAGGGGCATGGGTGCTTGTAAAATTTCCTGCACTCTTTGGATTTCAGTACCAGGAAAAATAAAACAATTCACTGTATTTAGAGGTCTGTTTAAAATTCAGTGCAGCAGAAGTTCATCTCTGTTCTATGACATCGTGAAATAATCCAGGGTATTTTGTGCCTGTCAACCACTGCCTGACATGCCAATGATGGGAGTATTTTAGTAGTAGTAAAGATAGTAGTGATGTTAGTGATAGTGGTGAGCAAAGTCTGTAAGAAGTAATGTTGCATATTAAATCAATGAACACAATAAAGAAAATAATAAAAAGATTTTTCCCAATCATATCAATAAATCTAATGAAAACACAGGCACAAAACACTGCCTATTACGGTTCTGTGACATTTTTGCTCTGGAGAGTCATCTTCTCCTAACACTGACATTCTGAGGCATTAATGGCATTAACTTCATGGAACCCCTTCCAAAATATGGTTTTACTTGTGATTTCTAGGGTTGGGAGGAGCTTTTTGTGGATCACTTACTGTAATGTACTGACTTGTATTGATGTACACAGGTACCTTCTGGTGGTAGAGTCAGACCAGCTTAGACCTTCAGTTTGTTTGGTGCCTGAAGCCTTATATTGAGGTTAATTTATCTTAATTTCTGCTGAGATTTGAAGGTAAATTTTAGTTCAAGAACACGGTGCCTTGAAGACAGAAAACTTCTTTCAGTTCCAGCGTGAACAATATTGTTATATGAGAAGAGGAAATTGCCTCAAATTGTGCCAGAGGAGGTTTAGGTTGGATATTGGGAAAAATTCCTGTACTTAAAAGGTTGCCAAGCCCTGGAACAGGCTGCCCAAGGAAGGGTTGGGGTCACCACCCCTGGTAGGATTTAAAACATGTAAATAGGACATAGCTTAGTGGTGGCCTTGGCAGTGCTGGGTTAATGGCTGGACTTGATGGCCTTAGAGGTCTTTCCCAACCCAAATGATTCTATGATCCTTTTCCTACTAACCCCTGGAAGTACCTTTGTTTTCTTTATTTGATGTTTGCATTTGTTTGAGGATGTTCAAAAGGTCTTTCATGGCTGATGTTCCACCCTTTTAGAAAGCATATTATTTTTATTAGAATTTTCAAATAAAAGTGTTTCCTCTAGCTATACACAGCATAGTGAAGAGAAATTCTTAACTTATTTGGACCAGAGTCTCATCAGAGTACACTGGACTTAAGCCAGACTAAATGCTTTTTTTGGCTCTGGTCCTTATAAGATGCTGCAAAGTTTGACCTGGTTGTTGTTGGCAAAAGCAGCCGGTTTGGGGGGAAATCAAGTGTTTTTGTGAGGAGAGATTGACCTGGTTCAAGAATTAAGACCTTCTGCCCTGAAAGAGAAACTGATGATTTACTCACCAGATAAGTGAGGTTGGTCAAAGGCTGGATGAACTGATGGGCTCAAAATGCTGAGATTGGCAGCACAATGAGCCAAAATCTGTCATTTCTCTCTGCTCTGCTCTGCTCCCTTGCAGTGTTTCTGGGCTTGAATTGCTGGAGGAGTTAAGTTCTCTCTGAATCTGCCTGTGTGGGGCTTTTAAGCATCTCAAGGTGGTTTCTGCAAGAGTATAAGCGTTTGTTTTGCTATCTTGGGTGAATTCTGATTTGGGAAATGCAGTCTCTGGTGTTTCAGGTGCACACACCAGTCATTACCTGCTTTAAATTGCTGGCTGGGTTTGCTGTGTAGAACTCAAACAGCTGCCAGAGGTAGGTGGCTTCATTCCAGAGCTGGTAAAAAGATAATCCTCTTTGCAGTGAATTTGTAAATCACGTTGGAGGTTCGCTGCCTTGAAAGGCGTGCTAGAAATGTAAGCCATTATCATGTGTTATTACAAATGATGTCTCTGCCATTAGAAAAACAAGTGTATTAGGGGAATATTAAGATTGCTAATTCAAGCATTCAGAAAGTAGGAAATGCAGCAATTAAATCTGTGTGTACAGGCTCAACATCAGCCCCTGTCAGCTTTTAGGCAAACCAACACAGAAAGCACTGTGCTGCCATCCTCATCCTGGCTGATGTGGCAGATGGTGAAAATTTTCTCAAATTTTCAACTAGTCAAGGGTGTACATGAACAGGGGTTTGAGAGAAGTCATGTCTTTCCTAAACTGAGCCAAATTTCCCAGGAACACTAAAATGAGCACCCTCATCAAAGGGACAATTCCTTTTCTCACTGTTCCTCGTTACAGATGACAAGGGAAAATGGCCTCAGGTTGTACCAGGGGACGTTCAGGTTGGATATCAGGGAAAATATCTTCACTGAAAGAGTGGTCAAGCATTGGAATAGGCTGCCCAAGGATGGGGTGGAGTCACCATCCCTGTAATTGTTCAAAAAACAAGTAGATGTGGCACTTCTCGATATGGTTTAGTGGGCAAGGTGGTGATTGGCCAAAGGTTGGACTTCATGGTCTTGGAGGTCTTTTCTAACCTTAATGATTCTGTGATTTTTTTCCCCAAAGCATGGAGGCACTAGAGAAAATACTTCCATTATCTTTTTCAGGATGGAATACTTGGAAATTTTTTTAATAGTTTTCTCCTTTGATTTGGCAGGCATATTTNATTCAGTGCAGCAGAAGTTCATCTCTGTTCTATGACATCGTGAAATAATCCAGGGTATTTTGTGCCTGTCAACCACTGCCTGACATGCCAATGATGGGAGTATTTTAGTAGTAGTAAAGATAGTAGTGATGTTAGTGATAGTGGTGAGCAAAGTCTGTAAGAAGTAATGTTGCATATTAAATCAATGAACACAATAAAGAAAATAATAAAAAGATTTTTCCCAATCATATCAATAAATCTAATGAAAACACAGGCACAAAACACTGCCTATTACGGTTCTGTGACATTTTTGCTCTGGAGAGTCATCTTCTCCTAACACTGACATTCTGAGGCATTAATGGCATTAACTTCATGGAACCCCTTCCAAAATATGGTTTTACTTGTGATTTCTAGGGTTGGGAGGAGCTTTTTGTGGATCACTTACTGTAATGTACTGACTTGTATTGATGTACACAGGTACCTTCTGGTGGTAGAGTCAGACCAGCTTAGACCTTCAGTTTGTTTGGTGCCTGAAGCCTTATATTGAGGTTAATTTATCTTAATTTCTGCTGAGATTTGAAGGTAAATTTTAGTTCAAGAACACGGTGACTTGAAGACAGAAAACTTCTTTCAGTTCCAGCGTGAACAATATTGTTATATGAGAAGAGGAAATGGCCTCAAATTGTGCCAGAGGAGGTTTAGGTTGGATATTGGGAAAAATTCCTGTACTTAAAAGGTTGCCAAGCCCTGGAACAGGCTGCCCAAGGAAGGGTTGGGGTCACCACCCCTGGAAGGATTTAAAACATGTAAATAGGACATGGCTTAGTGGTGGCCTTGGCAGTGCTGGGTTAATGGCTGGACTTGATGGCCTTAGAGGTCTTTCCCAACCCAAATGATTCTATGATCCTTTTCCTACTAACCCCTGGAAGTACCTTTGTTTTCTTTATTTGATGTTTGCATTTGTTTGAGGATGTTCAAAAGGTCTTTCATGGCTGATGTTCCACCCTTTTAGAAAGCATATTATTTTTATTAGAATTTTCAAATAAAAGTGTTTCTCTAGCTATACACAGCATAGTGAAGAGGAATTCTTAACTTATTTGGACCAGAGTCTCATCAGAGTACACTGGACTTAAGCCAGACTAAATGCTTTTTTTGGCTCTGGTCCTTATAAGATGCTGCAAAGTTTGACCTGGTTGTTGTTGGCAAAAGCAGCCGGTTTGGGGGGAAATCAAGTGTTTTTGTGAGGAGAGATTGACCTGGTTCAAGAATTAAGACCTTCTGCCCTGAAAGAGAAACTGATCATTTACTCACCAGATAAGTGAGGTTGGTCAAAGGCTGGATGAACTGATGGGCTCAAAGTGCTGAGATTGGCAGCACAATGAGCCAAAATCTGTCATTTCTCTCTGCTCTTCTCCCTTGCACTGTTTCTGGGCTTGAATTGCTGGGGGAGTTNTTCAGGTTGGATATCAGGGAAAATATCTTCACTGAAAGAGTGGTCAAGCATTGGAATAGGCTGCCCAAGGATGGGGTGGAGTCACCATCCCTGTAATTGTTCAAAAAACAAGTAGATGTGGCACTTCTCGATATGGTTTAGTGGGCAAGGTGGTGATTGGCCAAAGGTTGGACTTCATGGTCTTGGAGGTCTTTTCTAACCTTAATGATTCTGTGATTTTTTTCCCCAAAGCATGGAGGCACTAGAGAAAATACTTCCATTATCTTTTTCAGGATGGAATACTTGGAAATTTTTTTAATAGTTTTCTCCTTTGATTTGGCAGGCATATTTTCACTTAAAAGGAATAGCTTGAGGTAGATTCCAGGCATGGAAAATCCAATCCTAGATGGTTATCCCTGGCTAAATAAGTGGCAGAAAATACAGTTTTGCAATAGGATAGGCTGAGGAATCATACCTGTAAATGGCACTTGGCTTCACCTGGGATATATTGTAGAAACATGTGGAATTATGAAATAGTTTGGGTTGGAAAGGACTTTGAAGATCATCCAGTTCCATCCCCTCTGCCATAAGCACGGACACCTTTCACTAGACAAAGCTGATGAGGGCCTCATCCAACCTGACCTTGAACACTTCCAGAAAAATAAGTGAAGAAAATTGATTATTAAGAAGGGAATTATGAAGAGACTTAGGGAGAATAATAAAACTGCCCAGAATCAGTGGAAAGCAGCAAGTACATAAACACAGCATCATAAAGGAAAGTGTAGAATCAGTCCAAATGACGTGGAACTGAAGGCCCAAAAACAATATGTCAAAGCCAAGTGATCTATTTCCTTGCTGCTGTGGCCTGGCCTTTCCCTGTTGCTCTCATGTCTTCTAGGATTTATTCATATGTAACTTGTCTACTTTGTTCTCATTTATAAACACTGTAAGTGCTTAACAATACTCCTGGCCTTTTCTAGCCTGCCTGCAGAAGCAGTGATATTTGATAGCAAATTCATTGTAGCTCTATAAGGAAGCCATACCATAAAGGTCACCAAATTTGGTCAGTGCATTTTAATTTGTACACACGTTAAAGGTCAGGTTCCTTCCTTCCACTGCAATAACACAGAGTGTTTACTCTTATCAGAGATGATTGTGTATGGTTTAGCTAAGGGATCTTATCAATGGTAATAATAATAATAATAATAATAATAATAATAATATTGATATTAATAATGAAAGTACTGTTGCAAGTGTAAGGGGACCTTTTCCCCTCTGTATGTTTACATAATTCTTGGAGGTAACCACACATCTACAAGGTCTGATTTTCTGCTGTGTTGCTCCAATATTGCCTTTTCCTCTCCCATGAGAACTCCCCAGCCTTCAGCAGAGCTTCTGCTATTGTCCATAGGAATGACAGGGGTTTCAAATTCATAGTATCATCTCTATATAAACACATCCAAACGTAATTAAGAACCTGGGCTCTCAATCCAGCAGACCTCAAATTAGCTTTCAAAATGCATATTAAGGGCACAGACAAATGCTTTCATGAAATTCCAAATGACCTCTGAGGTCAGGGTGAACAAAATTGTATGAACCTCTTTAATGTCACAAAACTCTCTACAGAGATTTGCATATAAAATAAACCATTTTATGTCAAACAGATTTGTTAATCTTAAAATAAAGGAAGCAAGCACTTGAAAATTAATCAGGGTGGGTTTTCATTGCCTAACAGAGGCCCTTAAAAGGACCTGACCTGATAACTGGAGGCTGTTATTGTGTGGTTGCTAAATTTAATAATTTTTGGTTTTTATCCACTGAATGGGTTTTCAGGAAATAAATTTCCAGAGCAGATTAGTCTGCCATGGTTTCTTTGCTCGAGTAGTAGAATTGTACTTTCAGAAGTTCTTGCAGTCCTGGCTCTGTTTGAAAATGCTTCATAATTTGTTCACTGTTTTAAAATTGTGTTTAAAATATGGGTAAGTATTTCTGTAAGTAAAGTTGGTTATCTTCTTGAGTCTTTTGGCACTGAGTACATGGGTAGCTTTTTGCTTGCTTACCATAATAACCTAAGAAATGGTAGTGGAAAAATTGACTTTGCTCCATAGAAGGCAGAGTCTTGCCCATACAACCAAACTGAAAAGCCCAGGTTATTTCCAGGCCTTTTCCTAAGCCTCTCTCCTAAACTGGACAAAAGGAGTCTGAGGGAAGACCTTACTGCTTTCTAAAACTCCCTGCAATGAGGTTGCAATGAGGTTACGATGAGGTAGGGGTCAATCTCTTCTCCCAGGTGACAAGTGATGGGTCGAGAGGAGATAATCTCAAATTGTAACAGTGGAAGTTTAGATTGGGTATTAGGAAAAAAATTCTTCACAGAAACTGTTGTCAAACATTGGAAGAGGCTGCCCAGGGAAGTGGTGGAGTCACCATCCTTGGAAGTGTTAAAAAACCTGTGGACGTGAAACTCGGGGACATGGTTTAATGGTGGACATGGTGGTGCTTGCTGGGTTGATGGTTGGACTTGGTGATCTTAAAGGTCTTTTCCAGCCTTAACAATCCCATTTTTCTATGAATGCTTAAATTATTTGACTTTGCAAGAGAGAGGGGCAGAGTCAAGTGGTCTTGGGTTAACCCTCTTGGGCAAAACTCTTTGGTTACTGTCATCATCCTTATCCCAGTGCCAGGGCTGAGACCTGGGAGTGGTGGAATAAAGATGGGGTACTGGAGAGATGAATTTAGCTAATAAAAGCAACCTGCCCAATTTTGTCCTGCAGAAGACCTAGAAAATGCCCCAACCACGAAGTCGTAGGGTGTATCTCTGCTCTGAAGTGGTGTCATATGCTCTGATGTTCCCAGAATAGAGCAGCTGTTCTAGTACAAATCCCTGCCTGAACTAAAATTCCCGTTTCTAGGGATTTTCACCTCCTTTGTGGAGGCAGTTGAGAAATCTCAACCTCCCTGCCTTGCAGTCCATAATGTAACCAATCCACAGAGGGTAGAGAAGCTCAATGCTGGGGTTTTTTGTGTGTGTGTGTTTTTTTTTCTATTCAATATAAATACAGGAAAAACAGTTTCCTTTAGCCTCTTCTATTATTTGTGCTTGGCCTCAGCCAGTTTTTGAATCCTTAGCAAGAAAACATTTTTTTTTTCCTCCCTGTAAATGTGTTTGCTTAGGAATTTCCGAGATCAAACTTGCTTTTTTGGGCCTGGGGCCGTAATGGGCTTTAATGGGTTTTAATTACTTAACTATCTGTTGTGACTTAATTAAAATGTCTTTCAACATTTCACCCTCAAGAAATAAATATCTTCTAGGCTGTAAAATATGACTTGCAGCTTAATTTTCTGAAACAATGAGGGAAAGGTTTCTTCCAGGCTCAGTTTGCCTGTCAATATAAAGTGCTTCTCAGCTGTGTCCCTGAATAGCCTTGCTCATTCCTTCCCTGCTTTTCACTCCTATTTCACATGTGTGTTTAAAGAGCCTCTGTCAGGATTAAAATATATCTTTACTTATTTTACTAAAAAACCCTGAGAGCCCAGAAAAAATAACTGTAAAAAGCCATTACATCTCGCTACAAGGTTAGAATTTTTTCGGTCCCATGTTGCATTCTTTTCATCTTGGGAAAATGTGTACAATGAAAATAGATTAGCTCCAATTTAATCAACAAATTCTAGGTGTTATGGGAAATGGATTTACAACAGGTTGGGACAGAGCTATAAAACCAGAGCAGTGCTGCAGCATAGCATTCAAGGTTTAGAATAAGCTAAGATAATTAAAATGAAATCAGATAGTGGACTTATAATTATTTCTCATACATTTTCCAGCAGAAGATAATCTTGTAGCTTTGAACTTTTCCCAAATTCAGTCTGAAATTGTTTGTTGCATTGATTTCTCTATCTCTATTTAAATATTCATTTTATGAGATAGTTAAAGGGAATCAGTGTTTTCCAAAGCAGAGTTCCAGGATGCATGTTTCCCTGGGAGGAACATATTTTTTGGGAGGTTTTGTTAAATTCCAGCAGCTCCTGTATGTGGACAGAGTTTTATTTAACAGGACAAAATGGAGAAAGCAGCCACAGATTTTTTGTGACCTCCAGGAGAGTGTGGCAAAACCTCCAGGTCTCTGGGCAAAAAACCAGCAAAACAGTTATTCCCTCAGGTTTGCTGGATACTTTTTGAAGTTGAGGTGAAGACCCTCCAAATTCAGTTTGTACCAAGAGTGCCCTTCAGTTGTTGATCCACCTGCTGTGCCAATGGTCCTGGGTATGTCTTGTCTGCGAACATCTAACTCCAAGTGCAGGTGGAAGATTTTGGGCAAAATGGTCTTAAAATTGCTCCTGAGAGCAATCATGGGTGTAGCTGCAGGAATTGAGATCACACTGCATCAGAGCTTCCAGGAAAATCAAGGAAGATAGGGAATAGGAATGATGCACAGTGTGAGAGAAGGATCCCCAGCAGCTGAGGGGAGGAAGGGCTGGGAAAGGAAAAGTGAAATCAACTGCGTATCAGTCGGATGTGTGGGAAATGCTGCAAAAATGCAAAGCTCCCTGAAGAATTATGCTGTAACATAAATGATTCATTTTACAGGTGGTTTGGCTTTTTGTGGGTTGTTTTGGGGTTGTTTTTTTAAAATTTTTCCTCAATATTTCTGTGGTTGGGGCTCTGCTATTCTGAGACTACTAAAATTGCGGCAGAAACCTCGTAGTGTAGTGTCTGTCTCGGGGCAGTAAGGAACTTGTCCTGGTGAGAAATCCTGTTACAGGTTTGGAAACAGTTTTCCATTTCCGTGTAAGTGTAGATTAACTTTGATTCAAGGGGTGGCATCGTGAATCACATTTGCTTTTTATTCTTTTTTTTTATTCCTTTGGAAAACTGTAACTCTCTTGAGATCAGCTGTACTTTCACCCATGGGATGTGTCTCTACTTCTTGCACTTAAAATAGATATAACCCAATCGTTGCATTGATGTTTGGGATGGAAAGTATTAATTATACGATTCTGCTGTCATGGAAACCCCATGAAAAATCAGGATCTTTACATTAAGTGAAAGCTTTGCGTGGTCTCGTGTGAATATGACTTTAGATAGATGTCCTAAGAAAACTTGAGCAGATAAGTAAAATTTCTAAACATGTATGGTATACACAGCATAATAATTATTCCATTACTGAATATGGCAGAAATCCTACTTTAGAGGGAGGGGAAAGGCTGCTCCCTGTATGTGCATACATGGAAAACACGAGCTCTGGAATTTCTTAGCTGCTCAGTGCTTACATTTCTGAGGTTGCTGTGCTTCCAGTGTGTGATGTTACCTTAGGGTTATTAAAAAAAACTTGTTGAAAAATTCATTGAAAGGGATGTGTTTATTTTTGTATCTCAATTTCCCTCAAGAATGGCAGTGGGGCATTAAGACACTATTTGTAATCTCAGTTTGGCAATCATATTCTGTTAACCTAAACTAGGGATAATAAGCAGAGTTAGATGTAATATTATTATTTATGTTGTTTATTAGTGCATATTTATGTAATATTCAGGTGAGGGTGCCCATGCCACAGTCTGCAGATCCTGTTTGGTGAAGAGAATCTATTCAACACCCTCTGTGTTTGCATCTTTCTCCTCTGATAAAGGCAGGGAAAGGGTGCCAGGAGCTCACAGAAATTCAGGCTGATCCTCTCCACAGGACAGGCTTGGTGAGCTCCACGGGGTATCATAAAATCATAGAGTATTAAGGATGGAAAAGACCTCCAAGATTGGACATCAAGTCCAACCCTCGTGCCAAGTCTCATTTAAGGGATTCTTTTAAATGTACAGATTTATGGCTGGAGACTAAAGCAACTCAAAGAATTGAACATTTTCCTGATTGAAATATAAAATAAGAAAAAAAAAAACACAACAAAACTAGGAATAAACAGGAGAATCCTGCCACAGGTTATGTGGCTGTGAAGGACAGTTATACTAAATCTGCTAAGAGATACTTTAAAGAGCAGAAATCATTATCTGGACTTGCCAGCCAGGACAAGCTCATGAAATGTGAACCAAATCCCAGGATTCAGACTGGGCTGCATCTCTCCTGCCCTCTGATCAGTCTCAGTCTGTTTATGGTTTAGTTGGTTAAAAGCAGGGAAAAAGAGAAGGGAGAAGAGACTGTGCTAATGCAAAATAAGAGTGACTAGGACTCTGTAATGCTAGCAAGAGGAGAAGAAGGGAATCTCTCTGCAAAGGGAATGATGGAAAAGCTATGTGAAGTGATAACTGTGCAGTCTTTGAAGCTCTTATTGGGACTATTTGAAAATGCTGCTTGAAGCTAAATGACCCATTAGCATCCTCTGCTGACCAAACACGGGCTCTGATGTTTTAGAAGTGGACAAGGACATCCAAGTGCCTTTGAAAGCCTGCAGTTTCAAGCAGAGGTTTCCTCGTTTGACTTGGAATTAATGAAGGTTAAAATTAAAGGGGAAGCAGTAGCAAGTCTCATAGCAAGTTGTCTCATGGGCTGAGCTTTCAGGATGCATTTCAGTAACTCCTGAAGAAATTAAAGTGTTGGGTGAAGATCCACTATGAAGCAACATCCTTTTATGTGTGAAAAAAAAAAAAAAAAAAAAAAGAGAATCAGAGAATCAAAGAATATTTTAGGTTGGAAGGGACCTTAATGATCATCTCATTCCTCCCCCTGCCATGGGTAGGGACCCCTTCCACTATCCCAGGTTGCTGCAAGCCCCATCCAACCTGGCCTTGGACACTTCCAGGGATGGGGCAGCCACAGCTTCTCTGGGCAACCTGTGCCAGGGCCTCATCACACTCACAATAATTTCTGTGAGACTTTGTTCACCTGCATTCTCCCCCAAGAGTCACAATAAACTGATGGAAAATCATGAAAATCTGTGCCCCAAAGTAGGGTTTTTGGTAAGTGGAATAGTGTCCCCTCACACACTCCCTCCTAGCATGCCTGACAAGGAGATGCTTCTTCACATATGCACATGGAATGATATATTTAAAA